>APFE030774509.1:251722-262500 GCA_000404065.3 Pinus taeda
TTAATAAACATGCACATTAACAAAAAAATTCCTCAATTATAGAGTGTACCTAATATAACTAAATTCTAAGAATAACAGTGATTTAATATAACTAGAATACTATTTGTTTGACTAGGGTACTTAATAATATTGGATTAATAAAATAATTAATAAATATAGATTATTTGATAAATATAAATTATTATAATGAAATTTGATATATTTTATTAATGGACCATTATAATTAAATAATTTATATATTATTAATAAACAAATACATTTAGTTAAATTAACAAATAAGATTCTTTTATTATATAATTTACCTGATATAGCTAATTTCTAAGAATTTAAAAAAAAATTATATATTATTCATCTATTAATAAACAAATAAAATTAGCTAAATTAAGCAAATGAATTCTTTTAATATTATTTACCTAATTTAGTTTATTTGAAAAAATCAATAAAAATAAAACAAGAAGTTGTCGGTTTTGACTTGGGTCATGGTCAAAATTAGCCGTTGGCAATATAGCGTTGGAGTCTCTCACATCCATTAACAAGCCGAGCTGGAATTGGTTTATTCAACTGTCCTGACGAGCACCACACGGTTGGTTTCGAAACGCGCGACAAACAGATGGTTTTATGTGTTTCGCCGAAATACTCTCTAAACATAAATAACTAAATTTGTTATATAATGACTAATTAAATCAGTGTATTTTTATTTAATTATATATATAAAAATCCCGGATCCGGGTGTCTGACGGTAACAGAGGCGCGTGGCTACTGATCGGGATGGACACGCGTTTGTACTGCACTGCCACTCACACTCTCGAGGCTTTTGTTATCACTCCGCACCTGCTCCACCTTAAGGCGACTTTAATGACACCAGGACAGTCATTTACTCTGGCTAATTTCTTGATCACAGCACCATCAACCCGCCATAATCGTGTTTATCCTCTGTGCTCAGGCCCCTCCGCCATTGCAACCGCAGCAACTTGTCATCGTCTTCTCTCGGAAGCTAACCAGGCTTCGGCTCACTGGAGAGACTTCTGGCTCTGCCTCCTCGCCATCCTCTGGTCCCCTTGCGTTCATGCTCGTTACCCGCTTGCTGCCCTGAGCTCTGAAGCCAAGTCTGTTTCCCCGATTCACAGCGTCGTTCGTCCTCCAAGAAGTCAGGTACAGCCAGCCCCTCCAGCTATGCCGAAATTGCGTAAGCGGATGAGCTGCAGAAGAGGCAGCTCTCATGGGCAATCTAGGCACCAAGCCACCTCCCCCATGACAGATTCCTCAATTTCAGATCCGGACCTGCGCTCGAATAGATACCCTGTCACTCGGAGCGGTCGGGGTAGAGGCAGAGGGAAACAAATTCCAGTTCCAAGCTCATTCCATTCAACGCCCAATGCCGCTCGGTTACGTTTCCCCTGCAGTCATGGCTCTTCCACCTTCATGGCCACGGTCACCATTGAGCTTGACAAGCTCAATGCGAGTCATGGAGCTCGCGCCTTCAAAGCAACTTCAGACAGGCCAGTGGCAAACAATCCAGGTCCCAGCAAGGCAAATGTGTATCAGAGCAAAGCTTCAGGCTCTGGTAAAGGCAAGGCTTCACAGAACATGAAGAATCCAGCAAGCTCCTCTGATGAGGATGAGGATTACAAATTTGGTTGCCGCATTACCGAGGAGCCGCCTGACCCCTCTCCTGAGGCTTAAGCAGGTTGGTTCCTTTTGGCTCTGTCGGACATCTACCAGCTTGAGAAGTTCCACCTGTCACTGTCCTACTTTTGATTACAAGTGTATTAGTTCTTACTGCCTGCTTTCTATATGCAAAGGGTATCCCGCCAGTCTTCAAATTCCATTATTGGTTGCAGTCACAGTTACCTCTGTTTTCAGATATAGGTTGTCATATAGCTGGCCACCGCTACCTTGTCTAGTTTTACAGTCTAGGTTGTCGTCCAACTCCGGTTCAAGTCCCATTTCCAAGCTCTGGTTGACATACAGTTCAGGTCCAACCCAAAATTCCAAGTCCAACTATGGGGCTTTATTTATTTTTGCTTTACTCAGGAACAGGCTCTCTACAGTTCTGGAGGGCAAAACTCCAATGGATTTTGGTACACAAATTTGCTTAGACTGTAATCAAGCCGCAATTTTGGGCTAGCACTACAAGGTCACGGCCTCGGTGTAAAATATTTTTGTATTAATATAGAAGTAGCCTTATTCAGAAGAATAAAAAAACAAAAAAACAAAAAAAAAACAAAACAAAACAAAAAAAACTATATATGTAACAAAATATGGAGTATTTTCTTAAATAAAAAGAAAATGAAATTATGTTAATTCTATTATATGTAACTATTTTTAATTTATTAGAAAATTGGATTGTGAAATTTATATATCTTTTAATCTAATAATGGGATGAATGGGATTAAAACTAATGTTTAATTATCAAGCAAATGATTATTTTATACTTTATAATTTTTTTAGTTATATTTAGTTGTAAAATATTATGTATTTATATAACAAGTTCAATAAAGCAAAATAAGGTAATTATTTAAAAAAAATAATAAGAATTATAACTTAATAACTAAAACATCTTATATATATATAAAAGCAAAGGGAAAACAACAACCCAAAAGAGGAGGAAAAAACCAAAAAAGAAATCAAAAACAAGAGGGAAACAAGGGCGAGTTTGGAGGAAAGGGCAGGGATCTAGCAACTACTAATCTTCCATCTGTCATCCCTGTTGAGATTACTCGGCCTCCTTTCAATTTCTATGGCCTCCCTAAACTTCTGGTGATGAAAATGCGCAATTTTGGCAATTACCCGGGCCTCCTCGATACAAATATAGTGCTTAGTCTTCTCCACATGCTCTGCAAGGGCTAAAGACTGGGTACTTCCATGTTTCATGTCCGCTGAGTGCTCATGAAAGCGCTCTATTTATCATAGGATTCGTGAGCACTCAGTGGACATCAAACACGAAAAGACCCTGGTAGAGCATGAGGGGAAGACTAAGCACCATATTTGTATTGAGGAAGCCCTGGTAATTGCCAAAATTACGCATTTTCATCATCAGAAGTTTAGAGACGCCATAGAAATTGAAAAGAGACCAGGTAATCTCACCCCTGTTTTTTTATTGTTTTTAATTTCTTGTTTGGTTTTTTCTTCCTCTTATGGGTTGTTGTTTCCCTTTGCTTCTATTATATATATAATTTTATTTTTTAAAATATTTTACTTTATTTTCATTTATTTATTTTATGTTTTATTATTTATTTATATATTTATTTATATATTTATTTTTATTTTTTATTTTATTGATGAGATGTTTTTGTTATTATATATATTTATTTTTATTTTTCTTGATAAGATGTTTTTGTTATATATAAGTATGAGTGTGATTATACTGAATACCAATAAAATTGTTAAAAATGTTCATATGCTATATTGTCCTTTGCGTAGTGAAATCTGATACATGTGAGGGCTTGCATAATAAATCATATTACAATAGATGTCTCATGGCTACATCTTACAAAATCTTTCTAAGGAAAAACAAAACTTGCAACAAGCATACATAAAATTGTTTTCCTCAGTCTGGGAGTAATCTCCCTTTTTGCCTACCTACATCACTGGAATCTTTGAGGTTGAGATTCATATCAGAGATTTCAGCATGTAAAGCTACAATCTGTTAACAAAGTTTGTTTGTTTCATCTATTTGTCTGACCAACCTTCCCTTCAGGTTTTGGATTATAAAAATTGTCAACAGTTGTCAACTACTCCTACTGCTTCATATCAATGAGAAACATGTCCAGTTGCATTCTGTCCATTTGTGTTAGATCTGTGTACCTCTCTCCTAGCACTTACATCTGGTACACCCCACTTTGTTGTTCACGCCATGTTGCAGTCTTTCCACCTCCTTGTCGCCTGCACGTGCAAGAAAAGACAAACAAGGATTCATGCTGCTCCCGGCACTTTCCCTTTCTCCCAGTGCAGTACTTAATAAACAACACGTCAAATGTGGCGCATAATCTTTAGACTGAACAAATTTAAAGAAAACTTCACAGGTTAATAAATTGCTCGGTCAATAGTCTCACACTGAACTTGAGCTTAAAATAACAAAACCCAAACGCAGGTGAGTTGACTACCTTTACCTTTACACCGTTATAGTCATCCAGCTGCTTCCGCTTCGCCATGGTTCTGGTGAGGATTTTTTTGGAATGGACCCAGAGTAAAGTAAGACAATCTAAGTATTTGATAGTTTCAAATATTTTATGGCAGGTTTTTGACTAGTGATTGTTATGGTGTTAAGTGGGAATTTTATTTTTATGTGTAACTGTAGTATAATTAGATCACAATTTCAGAAAATAATAGAAATTTTGGGAGTTTTTAACATCTAGCAGAAATTTTTGCAAATTCTGGTTATTGACTTGACATGTTTTGATAGTGCTAAATCTATTTCCAATATAAATGGTTATTGTTTCCAAAGACCATCAGTGGACAAGTCTGGGTGCACTTTGCGATACCAAGGAGCATCATTTCAAACAAGGACACATGATTTCTCAGTGCATTCTGGACTACATTGTCGGAGAAGATGGACACAAAGTTGAAGAGATCTACAACATTCCATCCACAGACAAATGGGCAGACAGAAATAGTCAACAGGACTTTGGTGCAGCTTCTGAGGGGATACAATCAGAAGCATTCGAAGATCTGGGATGAAAATCTGGTATATATACAGCATTCTTATAACAGAGCAGCGCACACTTCTACAGGAAAGTCCCCATTTGAGAATTGTTTTGGATATTTGACACCTTCACCTTTGGATATTTCATATGGGCCACAAGGAGGAGTGAGGGAAGATCTTACAAGAGATGCTTTGAGGGCTAAAAAAATTATAGAAAAGATCAGGCAAATCCATCTACAAGTGTAAGATACACTGCAGAAGTCGCAGGAGAAGTATAAGGCCAGGCATGATCAACACATAACAGAGAAATCATTCAAGGTGGGAGACAGAGTATAGCTACAGTTGAACAAGGAGAAGCTGTAGGGGCTTGGTAAGAAAATCAAAGCTCTAAGGTATGGTCCTTTTGAGATACTAGAAAAGGTGGGTGATGATGCCTATCAACTCTATTTACCACCATATATGTGCATTTACTCAGTTGCGAAAAAAGAGAATTTGAAACTCTATGAGCCTTCCATGCTAGATCAAGAAGAGGAATAGGTCCTACATTCTGTGGAGGATTTGGCACCATACGTTTAGGTAGAGTTAACAGAAGATACAGTTTTGCAAAAGAGTTCCAAAATTACAAGACAAGGAAAACATGACCTTTGGCAGATTGGGTTGAAGGGACAACTTCCAAGCAAAGCTAAATGGTACACCAAAGAGAAGGTGGAGGAAAAATTTTCTCACCTCATTCAGTAAAAGCTTTTGAGGACCAAAAGCCTCCCAAAATGTGGAATTGTAATCTGAATTGGATCATCATATTGTTTGTCATCCATCTCGATGCATTTGGAGTGTAAAAAGTGGAGTTATCATCTCATGGGACCATTTTTACTCGCGGGACCCAATTTGGCGAAACGACGTCTGAAACCTTCCAGGTGCATTTTGAGGCATCAAACAACCTTGTTTGGGGGTAAAACTTTGTCGCTTTTGCGCGTCACCTTTTATATATTCTACACATAGAGATCTTTCCAACAACGCAAAAAGTGCGTCAATCAGAGTCTATATGCAAAAGTTATGTCACTCAGAAGTTGACCTTCCTATTTTCACACCTATAGTTAGGGAGGATGTCGCGTCAGCCCCCATTATTCATGGAAAAAGGGCTATACACGTGTTTGTGATGTAAAAGACTCTAGAAAAGTCTATTTTGTAACTCTAGTTAAGAGTTGATTTAGTCAAACTTAACCACTAGTAGGCTATCGGGTTGTGTTATAACCGGGCCACTAGGAGGAAGAGGCATTCCATTCTTTCGAGAGAATTTTGTTCCATAGCTGAGCAAAGATAGCCAGGAGAGATAGGAAGTATGGCACACATAGAGGATTTGTGCACTATATCAGCCCACAGGCCACAGGCATTACTTCTTTGTATCTGCAACCATATTTCCAGAAAGAGAAAAAGAGCGAAGTAGCCTCACCTTCCAGCTGGGTTTTGTCCCTAAAGGGTTTCCCCGAGAGCATATCTTGTGTCTTATGTGTGCGTGAGCTTATTGTTTCATTCTCTACTTTTCTGCATAATTTTCATTCACATGCATGTGCTAATTACAGTTAAATCCATAGATCTTAAAGTTTAATAAATTGTAATAGTGTAAAATTTCAATATTTTAATATATTATTATTAGATCTGTTGTGACGAACTATCCAGTGGAATATCCATGGAAGTTTATGGATCAATAGTGGTTGTCAGGGGTTGTTGCCTGGCTATCTATCCAACTCACTATCAAATGTAAGAGAAAAGTTTTCTTCTATGGGGTTACCAATTTTGGTGGGTAACAGGGCCAAAAGTGCAAGTCTTGGGAAACTTAGCTAAACAGTCTTTATTATAGCACAAACTATGCTTCTGCTCATTCAAAGATTTTTCATATGATGGTTAATGCTTGCATGTGATAATCAACAATGCACTCAATAAAAAGAAAAAAGGTTTTACCCATGGTAGATTTATATCATGAAGCATATGTTATCTTTCCCTCCTATGGGGCCTTGCCCTTGGGCTCATATTAAGAGGTGTGATTACCTAGAAAATTTACAAAGCTTTCAAATATTTACAATTGAAGTTTTGATGTTTACAATAGCTAAATTTGGGGATATTACATGAAAACCTTGAAAGAAGATGATAAATTAGAAAATAATGGTTAAAAAAAACTAGCGTAATGGATAGATAAAAAATTATAAGGAAAAAACTGGGAATGTTGCATGAAAACCTTGAAAGAAGATGATAGCATAGTGGATAGATCAAAAAAACAAGAAAAAAATTGTGGATATTACATGAAAGCCTTACAAAAGATGATAAATTAGAAAACACTTGTTACACCAAACTAAGTACAAAGAACCAACCAAACTAGCGTAATGGAAAGAATCAAAGATAAAAAATACGAGAAAAAAAATGAAAATAACAATAGCAATGTAGAATGCAATTGCATTATATAGTTGGAATTGTACAAATTGAGCATGTTCAGAAAAGCATAACATGAATCCATACGTGTTCCAAGGTGCAAGATGGACAACACTATAGGGCAACACAAAACAATGCATGAATTACAGTAGCTCCAAAACCCCTTATTGGAAGAGAGTCAAGAGAGTCATGGAGAAAAATCTGCCAATGGATAGTCACCAGTGTTGTGATGGTAGCAAACCTTTCAAATGCGGTCCCAAGCCCAAATCCTTCACACGTAATTCCGGGTTGCAAAATCACAGCCTTTCACACACATTTCCCAACTCATATGGCTCACAATAGCATGCTCCTACCACCATCACCCAATGGATGCAGCGTAATGAGATGAATAAAGGACACTTAGGGGCTAGTTCTCACAGTATCGAGCTACAATTCAGCCAGTTCGCAAGCAACAACACAGCAGCTAGACAAGCTGGAAAAATTCAAGGGCGCAAACCAACAAAGTTTCACCATGATCACTATGAAAGAATACTAACGTGAGCACTCTTCACCGCAATCGGTATTTATAGAGGCTTCCAAAGGTTTCTAAGGTTTTAAAAGTAGTACGTAGCAGTTTAATTGCCAGATTATTAGTGGCTTGTTGAGGAAATTACATTTCTTTAATTCAGTGCAACTTTATGAGAGACTGGACCTGCAAAATCTACAGAATACAATTAGGAACATGCCACTTGTCCCATACATATTTATGAGAGACTGGACCTGCAAAATCTACAGAATACAATTAGGAACATGCCACTTGTCCCCATACATATTCATTTACAGGGATCATTGAAAACCTTGGGCATTGCCCAAGGTAGAATTTACATTACGAAACTTGGCCTATCTTTTCCTTGCATGGGTCCTTGGCCTTGGGCTCACATAAAGGCGTATTATTACATAGAACAGAATCTTTATAAGGGTTTCACATATTTACAATTCAGGGTCACATCAAGGCATATAATTACAAAGAACATTTATAAGACTTTCACATATTAATTCAGGGTCACATCAAGGCATATAATTACAAAGAACATTTATAAGACTTTCACATATTTATGATCAAAGCCTTTGTTGTTTGCAATAGCCAAAATTGTTTGCACCATATGAAAACCTTGAAATAAGATAATAAATTAGAAAATAATTACTACACCAAAAATTAAAACTAAGTACAAGAACCAAGCAGGTTGACCTAACGGATTCATGAAAAATACCCAAAAATAATTGCGACAGAGAACGGAATTGCATTATGCAATCGCAATTGTACAGATTGAACATGTCAAATGAGCATAGCACGAAGCCTATTAGGCAAAAAGAACTGTGAAAAGTAACAAAGGTCCTTCGACAACTTAATTCGCACTAACAAACAAAATTGCATTATGCTTTAGTACCTCATAACAATAGTGCACAATGCACTAAAATATCAATATGTACTAAGCAAATGTGTCCGGGCACTTGTGAACTAATACTAGTTTGTGGACCAACCTCTCTACCTACAAGCAATTGCTTGCATATCTGGCCATAGAAACACTGCAAGTTGGTATCATAACTTCAATGGATGTTTGCTTTTGTTGTGTTGTTTCAAAAAAAGAAATAAAAGAGCAAATCCAAAAAAGTCACTAAAGCAAAGTTGGATGAAATCTTTGAAAAGTTTGCAAAGAAATCAGGTTGTTGGAAAAGGACCACAGACATTAAGCCAAAACCTCAAGCTATGAGGATGAAGAGGAGGTAAACCCTAAGGGAATGGGAGGTAACAACCATCCAAAGTCGTCTGCCTCACAAAACTGTCACAGGTCCATTTTCAACCTTTAGATAAAGATCCCATAATACAAATTTGGAGGTGAAGTAGAAGTGCATGCATGGGTTAAACAAGATCAAATTAGCATTCAAGGTGCAACAGACTCACAACCAAGAGAATAAGTAAATGTGACCCTACAACATTTGGATGGAACAGCTCATAACTTGGGGCGAAAGATGCATTGTTAGAAACCCAAGACGGGACTCTGGTGAGTTTGCAGATGCATTAACCAAGAGAACAGACTATAACTAGGAAGATCCCTACAATGTTCAACTCATGCACATGTTCTAGAAGGACGTGACAGTCGAAGAATACACTGAGAAGTTACATATCTTGGAGTAAAAGCCATTGTCTCTGCAAATCTGGTACAAAACATCTACATCTCAAATATAAGGTTAGAAATTTGAACCAAGGTAAGAATGTTTGAGCCGATATATTTGGACAACACCATCACTGTAGTTAGAAGTGCAGAGTGTCATGTTGAAGCTATCCAGAGAAAGGTACTTCGCTCTAGTATAAATGGTTATGGAAATAATAGGAAGACCAAGGAAAAGTATGAAAAGTCTCAACCCAAAAGCCCTAGCCACCAGCCTGGCCAAAGATCTAATCCCTCAAATTCCTTTGAGGTAAGTGCTCTCAGCCATGCTTTAAGGGACATTTCTGTAAACCTCATAAATTTTTTATGGTGAAGATCTGAATTTAAATATAAGGAGGATGCTCTTCTTGAACAATAAATGATAACTTTGGGCCACAAGAACAATCGCCTCCACCATTAGAAACAGAGGAACCTACGATCTCCGTTGCTGCAATGATTGAGTCGAGTTGACTGCATACCTTCAAGTTTTGTGCGTATTCAAAATCAACAACACGTCGTTCAGGTGGATCCCACCTTACCCCGAACATCCCAATAAGAAATAAGTTAACCGATTGCGTTTCCGTCTTGATGCATACGATCACTTCCCCATGAGCATCACAGAACCTAACAGGTGTGACACACATGGACTTACAGTGGAGGACTATACCCTCAATTATGACTTTTCATTTTTTTTCTTTTTTTAAAGAATATTTAATCGTAAGGGCAAAAGTTTACTTGATTATTACCTTCTGCTTTGTGGCAGGCCATTACCAGGAGAATAGCCATTATATTTACCAGTTCTAATGGCCTCTATTAACGCATCTTCAACATGAACGGACGTTCTGAAGCACTCGAATGCAGAGGGATCTCCATGACCGAGAGGAATTTTGCTCTTCCCGTCAGGATTCAAATGCGACATCACATAGTCCAGAACACCTCGAATTCCTAACATGTTATGGCTACATCCCATGACGGCGTCACTTGGACTGAAATTCCACTTGCTGGAGCTTGTGCAGGCTGTCTGTAAACATTCATCCTTTATAAACAATAAATTTCACGTCAAATGTGGGGCACAATCTTGAAATGCAAGGCAAAGTAAAGAATGAACAAATTTAAAGAAAACTTCACTCTCATTTAGCAGAGTAAGTGTTAACAAATTGGCTGGTCAGTAATCTCACACTGAACTTGAGCTTAAAATAAGAGAACCCAAACGCATGTGAGGGGACTGCCTTTACCTTGACACCGTTACAATCAGCTAGCTGCTTCGGCTCCGCCATGGTTCTGGTGAGGAATGTCTCGAACAGAAGCAGAGTAGAGGAAGGAAGGCAATCTAAGAATTTAATAGTTTCGAATATTTTATCGCAGGCCCTTGACTTGTAGCCTGTGGTTTTTATGGTGTGAGGTGGGAATTCTCGGCATTTTCGGAGGATCGTCCTCAGTGCACGCAGAATAAAGTGTAGGTTTTTTCTAAATCAGCGTTGAAATCTAGTTGTATATAAAATTAAGTTTGAATTTGAATC
>APFE030774519.1:9885-24078 GCA_000404065.3 Pinus taeda
AGTGATGATATAACTGTAAATGAGATTATAATTTTTGCTTGCTTAAAACGTTGTTTGTTTCATTAGATTATAATAAATCTTGTCATAATTTCCAACAAATTTTTGATTGGGAAATATATCCCAATAAAAACTCCAAAACATAAAAGAATTAAACCCTGGTTTAGTTTAACCTGTACTATGTGTATTTATTAGGTCGATAATTAATGGTTGAAAATTTTGATACCTTAGGTAATCAATCTATTTTAAAATTTGGATTCCATTCTATTTCCCAAAGTCCATGTTTCTTGTTGGGCACAGCTTATTTACACTTGTGGGTAATAAAAAGAATCCACACTGGACACTTGTGTGTTAATGGATCTGGGATATATATCTGAACATAAGTCGGTAGTTATACGCAACACAACGTAACTGGGGAATCTGATGGCCCAGCAACCAGCACAAAGAAGAAGACGCCATGTGACTGATGGCAGTTCGCTGACAGTAGCTCCGGATGGATCGAATCATGACTGTCATGTGGGGTTCTGAAAGGACAGACATTGAATGTGGGCAGTAGTGACCAATGATCAATTTGATTCCGCTGTTGAATTTGGTTCCGGTTTTTTAATCGAATTACAACTAATTTAATCCGATTCGATACCATTTTTATATCTCTCGGATGTGAACATCATCTTCCGAGACTTTTCCTTTCACTTTATTAAAAACATGAAAAGCAAATATAAAAAACGAAATTTATAGTTTAATTCTAGTAAGATTCCCTATTTATTTTTCAAAATATCATTGACATATTCGCCTTTCAATACTGCTTATTCTCTTCATATTAAAATATATATTTATATCACAAGTAATCAATACGTCTTAACACATCATTCCTTAAAGGATAAGTGTCCACAGAGTAGGTGCAAACATGAAAGATCCACATGCCTAGGTAATTCTTCAAGTAGTGAACTCTAGGGAAGCGTAACTGATGTATTTGTAAGTTAATGTTAGATGTGTACTGAGTTTGACAGAGGCATGTCGTCACTCGCTAAAATTCAACTCAGATAAGGAACTATGTTGTTGTTCTTAATGATCTTTTGATTAAGCACTTAAACCACTCAAATTTCTTGTCACCATTTTCGCATTTTAAAATAATGATGGCTAGCCTATAAAGCTAAAGAATAAGCGACTTTGTAAAAAACATAACAGAATTCCGAACTTTTTCGGAACAAAATTATTGGGTAAAAAATATATTATATATTTAAGTACTCGTATAAATTAAAAAAGTTTATCTTAATTTAATTTTTTAATTTTTTAAACATATTTTTCATTCCATGTTGTATTGTTTATGTGTGGCCATTTGTTTCCAATTGATTACTTTTTAATAAAGGTTTAAAGTAAAGCTTAAAATACTTATGGTTTTACATAGACATAAATATATATCAAAAAATTTATTACAATGATTTAAATTTAAGTTAGGAAGTTTAATTCATCTTTCAGTAAAAGGAGGAAAAGGAGGAAAAATCTAACATATAGTATTATGAACCACTGTCTTGTGAATGTTAAAATGTCAATGAATAACAATACACTCAAAGGAACCTCTTATTACAATAATTCCAATATACAAAATAAATATGATGATATACAAATGGATATAATTTATTATACAAAATAAATATGATGATATACAAAGGGATATCCTTTATTATAAATAGGTGATAAAGTGACAGGATGTAAGTGAACATTATGTTGACCTAACCATAACTAATATTAGGTGGACCTAACCATTACTGATATTAGGTGGATGCGTAGTAGGGCCTAAACATAGGGGTACTAGTGTCTTAACATAGCACCCTTCTTTTAATAAGAGATCTTTCATCACAACTTGTCATTGAAAGTATTTCTTTATGAATTACTCGTTTTCCCATGTAGCTTTTTTCAGAGGCATATATTTCCACTTGATTGCGTACTCCATAATGGTTATATTCGAAGGAGATAGAGAATGGTGATCTATAAACTTTTCTAATTTAGGAATCAACTTCCCCTTTTCATCTAATTCTGTAAGTTATGTTTGGATGAGCATAGTTTTCCCAAACCTTTTTAAGGAAAGACAAATGAAAAATATTGGGAATGCGAGAAGAAGGAATATGTAGCTCATGCACCACTTGTCCAATCTTGTGAGCAATTTGTAGTGTCCATCAAATTTTGGAGCTGATCTATGATTCTTCTTTTCATATAGTGGAGATTTCCTATAAGGTTGTATAGGTTTTAAACTTGTACAAATAATTTTTTCTAACATATTCTTAATAAAAAAAGATGCAATGGAAAATACCCATATAAGCACAAGGATTTTATCCTAAAAACCTAAAACTGGAAAAACAAACAATATTTTTCAATGTATATATTTGATTTTACATTGTTACAATACAACATGTATATAAGGTGACATCCATGAACTTCCAATCAGTTTATATTTGATTAGAATACAACCTTAGTTCCTTAATTGAAACAATAAGACCATGGGAAAACCACCATGTCTCACAAAATTGCCTAGGCCAAAAACCACCATAATTTTTTTCCTATGGTGCAGTGGCCCCCTATGACCCCCAACTATACATGATATATATTTTACAATTTGTGGGGATAGTTGTGCAAAGAATATAACACATACCCAACATTATCCACCTATTGTTTACTTTGCACATAGGTGGTTGCACTAGTACATGATCAACAATATAGAACAATAATGCTCATTGTTTCTCTACTTTAAGAGAAATTCTCAATTCTCATAGATTTTGTAATGAAACTATATCATTAATCAAACTATGCACTTTTTCAACAACGCTTTCTTGTCGTCAATCATATCTCTCACAAAGTGAAACTAAACATTAATATTATTCTTCTTTGAATGATAAGATGGGTTCTTTGCAAAGAAGATTGCATTCTATGTATCACAATATATCCTTACATCTTGATATACCTATTAAATATCTTAACATAACCTTTGTAACCTAACTTCTTCCATGTTTGCATGAGTGGTTGTCATGTATTCAAATTATGTAGTTAAGAGTGCCTCTATAGATTGGGTTTTACTCATCCAACCAATTTCTCCTCTAAATAATTTAAACACATACAACCCTTTATCGAATATTGGTCTTCCTTGGTAGTATAATCAATATCCAGTAGCGTCACACAAGTACTTGAAAACCCCTCTTTACTATTATCCAATGTTCCTTCATTGGTTTTGACATATACTTGCTCAATATTCCCATTGCATGTTTAATGTCTAATCTAGTATAGACCACTACATACATCAACTTTCCAACTACACTGGCATATGGAACACTGGACATGTCCTCTTCCTCTTCCTATGTCTTGGAAATTCATCTAGAAATAATTTTACAACTACATGAATAGGCGCCTTTAATGATTTTCCTTCATGCATATTAAAAAAATTTAATAAGGTCTCTACATACATCATCTGACTTAACTAGACTTCCTGATATTTTTAAGTTTCCACACCTAAGATAAAATTTGCAACAACAATATCATTCATGTCAAGTTTAGAGGAAAAATGAGTTTTCACTTCCTAGATTATTTCCTCATTGTTTCCAATCAAAAATGTGTCATCCACATATAAAACCGAATAAGTAACATGACTACCAACTAATTTTAAATATATGTAGCATTGTTATTAGCTCCCTTTGAAGCCAAGTCCTAGTGTATAATTATCAAATTCTTTATACCACTTCCTTAGTGATTGCTTTAACCCATACAAGGACTTTTTCAACTTGCATACTAGCTCTTTTTTTCCTTCAACAACAAATCCTTCTGGCTACTTCATGTAGATTTCTTCTTCTAGATCCTCGTGTAGAAATATTTTATTCACATCCATTTGTTCTAGTCAAAAATCAAAATGACAAAAAAAATAGACAAAACAATATAATAGAAATTAACTTGTTGATAGGTTAAAAATATCACCAAATTCAATTTTGTCTACCTAAGAATAATCCTTTTCTACTGACAAAGATTTGTATTTCTCCACTCTATATTTTTCATTCAAATTCTTTTTAAATAACCATTTTCCACCAATGGTATTTGTTCTATGCACAACTTTTCAATCTCGTAATCCTCGTTGTTGTCTAAGGTTACCGTTTCTTCAACAATGGCCTTCTTCTAGAGTTTTCCATCCTCTTAGTCCACATATCCCCTGATAGTTCTACGATCATCATGAAATAATAAACAAAGAAAAAAATTGAATGTGAATCAGGTGGAGTATAGCTTTCTAGCAATCCCTTCTCCCGATTTGATCTCCTCAGTGTCGAAGCAAATGGTTCTTCTTCTTCTAACTCTTGTTCTTCCATACAGTTTGTTTCATCATCCTTCAATTCAAACTCTATCCTTTTGTTTTCTTTATCCCCTAGTAGGACTTCAAATTTTATAGCATATTTGACTTCTCTAAACACCGCATCTTGACTATACGCAACCTTCTTGTTTTTGGGTTCCAAAGATTTTATCATTTAGACTTTCTTTATATCTAATAAAGTCATACTTTTAAGATTTCTTGTCCAACTTACTCCTATTCTCTTTTGGAACATGTACATAAGCATCACATCCAAATATCCTAAGGCGTTTAAAATAATCGCTTATTACCAATCACCTAACGTGGAGTCTTCTCATCCAACACTAATGAGGAAGATCTATTTACTAGATAACATTCAATGTCCATGACCTCTACCTTGAATTCTTATCCTAACTAAGACACACTGAGCATGCTCCTTGCTTTCTCCATCTTCATATTCTTCATCCTTTCTACAAATCCATTTTTATGAGGTGTCTATGGAGTAGTCTTTTGCCTTTCCATACTACACTTCATATACAATTCTTTGAATTCATTCCCATAGAATTATCCATCATTATCTACCTTAAACACCTTAATTTTCTTCTTTATTTGAATTTCCACAATATCCTTAAACACTTTGAACTTTTCAAACACTTCATATTTATTCTTGAGGAAACAAATCAATGTCCTCATTGAGAATTCATCTATACATGAGACATAGTACATAGATTTATCTATTAATGGGACATATATTAGTTTGAACACATCACAATTCAAAAACTGTAATATTCCTTATGACCTCATTGAACGAAAGGAAAATATTACCCATTTTTTCTTTCCATATAAATAGTGTACACAAATTAAAATTCAGAGAGAAACTAGGAATACCTTATACCATAACATTACTTTGTAGTACTAAAAGTCCCTTCTCTCTAATATGTCCACATTTTTTTATGCCACAACATAGTCTCTTTTCCAAAAGCTACATGAGTTTTTCCTTCCTCTACTCCACTCTTAGGAACAATAGAAACGTTACACCCATCACTAAATGTGATTCCCAATAGTTGTTATACAGAGTTCCAATCCAAGCATCCCTCAATAATACCATTTCTCTTCGAACCACCTATGGGAATCCTTTTCAAACATTGTTTTCACACTTGCATTGCTCATCTTACTTACAAAAATCAAATTTATAGCTAATTGTAGGATGTGAAGAACACCAAAAGTGTTTTAATCCTTCCACCCATGAGCTTCAACTTGATGTTTCCTTGTCATTTTATTCTGGTTATGAATTTGTCTCATAAGAATACTTCACCGCCATCAAATCTTTCGTACTCGCAAAACTACTACCTATGAGGAGACATATAAAAGGATGCACCTAAGTCAATCAATCATGCCTCATGATCTACATGTGTACTTAAAGAAGCCCACTATACATACCCTCCTTCATCTTAGGAGGTTTATTCTTATACAAAAGGAACATATTTAGATCCCTTCCCATTCTTTGCAATTTTGGATCTATAATCTTTCTTGTAACACTCTTCTTTTCCACATCTCCAACATACCTTTATGAGCTTTCCTATAGATTTATATCTTTCTATAGATTTAACTCGCCTACTTGAGGACCTATTTTTTTCTATTTTGGGAGTGCCCTATTATAGATAAGGCATCTTTGTTATGGATTTTCAAGTTTTTCTATCTCATCTTTTCCCATACTTGTTATAAGGTCGTGTTAAGTTGATTGGTTGTGTTATGTTGGAATTTCTCAACAATTTGAGTGCACTGGTGTTTTCCAAAGTTAATTCCACAAGATTTGGAGAAGGAGGAGTTTTATAACCCCATCTTCATAATGAGACTATGGAAGTTGCATTAGTTATAAGTGTCACCTTCCATCAACAAAAATGTCTAAGGGGGTGGGAGAGAGTGTTACAAAGTGGTATCAGAGCTAAGGTTCAACACTTGACCTGAATAGGCTTAAACAAACACACAAATACGATAAACAATTTATTTGATAGTTTCATTATTATGTATAGATATGTGTTTATTTCAATTTACAACTGATATAATTGTTGACTTGACAGATTATTAATAAGTTATTTTCTCTTTTAACATGCATATTGAGCTAAGATTTGATGTTTTACATAGTTTCACATTAAAATGCTTACTGCAAACATGCCAAAATGATGGGTAAATATATCTATTTTTGTTTTGAGTCAACTAATAATTATGTGTGTGTAACATCACATAAGAAGACACCAAGGAACAACAACAAAATCTATGAATGACTAGTAGAATGGTGCAGTATATCACCGATAGATTCAAGCATGGTAAAGACAAAGACTAAGTTCAAAACAGGAGAGAGGAAGACTCTCTTCATTAGATGGACACCCTTAGAAGTTCAAGAGCTAATCTTAGAAGAATAAGAAAGATAGGAAAATGAAAATACAGTAATATTGTAAATCCTATCAAACCTACCAAGGCAGAAACAACAGGATCTTAGTGACAAATATCTAGGTAGGCACAAGTCTAAACCTAGCCTAACAAATCACAAAAGAAAAAATTAGACACCAATAGGATGGGAAGTGATGTCATTGTTGTCATTAATGGAAAAAGAGCAGCAAAGGTAAAGGAGTAGCAGAGGAAGATCAATGGAGCAATAATAAGAGAACATGTTAAAAAAAGGAGTAGCAAGAGATGAAGGTGATATGAAAAGAAAGGGAGTAGCAACAAGGAACAAAAAAGGAGAAGCAACAAGAGAACATGTTGATGCTTGCATATATGATGTTGATTTATACATTGTGTTGGTTGATTAATGTATGTTTGTGAGTAGGAGTTTGTGATGCAAGGTAAACGAAAGTAAATTTATTGTGATGCAAGGCAAAGGTAAAGGAAATGAAACTGTTGTGATGCAAGTCAAAGAAAGGCCAAGGAAAGATTCAAGGCTAAGGAAAAGGCATGAAAACATTGTAATGCAAAGGGTGAAGGCAAATAAAAACAAAGTATGATGCCTCTATCAATAATTGTACACTTGAACAAATATTGTTCATGGAACGCTTGTGTTGATGTAGATATTGGAGGTGAAGGAACTTGCTTTCATATCTATGTTATTGATGGAATGGAGCCCTTGCATTGATAATGGACTATATTAATACATTCTATTTGAATTTATGTATAATAATATGAATGCATGTCATTTGAATATGATGAAATTATTTTTATGTTTATTAATATTCAAGATTTTAAGTAGTTTTGGAATTGGAGTCACCATCGGAATGCAAAGAGACAAGTTTTTCCGTTCCAAATTCCTGTATGTGGATTACTAATAGCCATCAATGTTCAATTATAAAATTATTTGAAGTTAGAGAGATGGATGGTGAGAGCGTTAGAGAATGTGAGATTTTATTGAGCTTTTCATTAATTACTTGGCACATACATAAAGTTGATGTGAAGAAAAAGGAGAAGAAGAAGAATGAACAAAGATTGAGGTATGAAAATTTATAAACTAGGTAACTGACACATTGTTGTTTCTTATTTGTATTAGGGGCTTACAGTCTCCTTTCAAGTTGCAACTTGATAAATAATAGGTTGGAGCCTCCTGTGGGTTGTAGCCTATAAAAAACATATGGGAGTCGAAGCTTCCTTGCATGTTATAGCTTGCAGAAAAATTAAGGTAGTAGCCTCTTGTAGGTTGGAGCCTACAAAATATTAGATGTAATAAGGGAGTAGGTGCTTGCATTTTCATCACAAAAATAACAAATTTATGGTTTCTCTATTTATGGGTTTCCACTTATACTTAGTGTCCATATGTGTTGCTCTTATGTGCTAATATGATGTTTCGATTCACTCATTACTTGTTGTCCACATATTAAGTATGCTAGCCATTATGTGTTAATCTGGTCATTTAATGTTTTAGTTAATCAACTAAAAGAAAATAATTTTAATGTCCATAAATGTGCTAAACCAATTCACCCCGCACCCCTATCATTTAGTTAAGTTTCATCAATTGGTATCAAAGAAGGTTCCTTTGGTGTAAGGCTAATAGCTTGAAGCTAGATCTAGTTTTGTCATGGACTATCAAGGTGTACCTGTGCTAAGTGTACCAAACTTTCATAAATGGAGAGATAAGGTAGAATTTGAACTAATAGCTTATGGAACTCATGTATGGCAACTAGTATGTGATGGCTGATCTAAGTACTCTCTCTCTGTGCAAGAACAATAATGGAATTCTAAGGAAAAATGTATTATGTATAACAATCTTCATAATAAGGATTTTGAGATGGTTATAGACGTTAAATATGTAAAATAAATATGGGATAGATTCCATCTCATGCATGAAGGAGACACTAGTGGCAATGGTACAGAAAAAGACAAGAGGAAGACGAAGAAGAAGAATCCCTTTCAAAAGGAAAGTGTTCAGTAAAATGAGAACTATATGTGTGTGAATGAAACCTGAAGAAAAGTAAGTTGAAAAACTAGTCAAGCTTGACTCAATGTTGAATGAAGTAGAGAGGTTGAGTAATGAAAAAAAAGGTAGGAATAAATTGGTGCATATATGTGATGGGAGAGAGCATGACTACAAGGAGGAAATTGTTAGCTTGAAGACATAGCTTGAAGAAGCAAGGAGAATAGAAGAGGTGATGAGTAGTAAATTGAAGGAGAAAGACGTACAGTGTGAAATATTAGAGGCTAAGATTGATTCAACTAGAAGTGAGTCAAATAAACATAATAGATTGTGTATTCAAATTCAAGAGAAGGTTGTTACCATGATAAATTCAGGAATTGCAACCATAGAGGATAATGAAGAATCCCATGAAATACTTGTAGGAGAAGGGACAAGAAACCTGATTAGTAAAGAAGAAAACAAAAACGGGAAGAAATATCAAATCCACTAAACGAGATGAAGAAAGGGTTCACTGCAAGAAGACCATTTTCTCCTAGAAATGAGTTGAGAAATTTTGGAAGATCACAAAGGATATTTTTTTCTCCCTTGAAAGATATCAAGTGTTTTTCTTGTCATGAACTTGGATAGATTGTATCTGAATGTAAGACAAAGAAAATAATTTTTAGTGAGTGAAAGATGCAGCAAATAAGAAGACTCCCTCAAGAAAGCAAATGAAGAAGACATCCATTCACCAGGTACACAAATCATTTTTACATTTATTGTTATTTCAGTAATGAAATTGGACATAAATATTTTGAATGCAAATTGTATGAAAAAAAATGAACTCAAGAAGGAGCACATCATTTCCTGCATTTCTTAGTGATACAAAATGTTATGTGTGTGATAACCTTGGCCACAAGGCCAAAGACTATAAATTGTCTTATACGTTAGCAAAGCTCAGACAGAAGATGAAGGACACTACAAGCAGACCAAACAATGAGACAAAAGGAAATACAAACAATAGCAAATAACCTACTAAAGTTTGGAAGAAGAAGAAAAATTAGCAGTGTTTAACTTCAATGACAAATTAAAGTCAACCTAGTCATAGGGGGAGGTGATCATGAAAGCAATGAAAAGTCTTGTTAAATAAGTAATATTTTAGGGGGAGTGCAGCTCCAACAGTTCCTTGACAATATATTATATATGTTGAAGTGCTTTTTCAATAAAATATTGATGAAAATAATGACTATGTTTAGTTGCAATTTCAAAAGGAAAAGTGTTTTCATGATGTTGTTGTGAAGAATTAAGAATATATTAGTTATCCTATATTTTCTTAACCTATAAGGAACATGAAATAATTATATCTTAATAAAGAAAATGCTTGTATTCAGTAAATGAAGATAATCATTTTGTTTAGAGATGAATTATTTATAGAGGTTCAAAATATCAAAACAAAAATAAAGAAAATTTCTAGAGTTGATGTTGAGTTATCATTTTCTCAAGATGGAATGTCAATTCCACTCGATTATAGAGTAATCAACTATGAATTGGATAAAAAATAAAAGGCTTGTTAATACTTCTTTCATATAAGAAAGAAAATGGTTACCTGAGAAAGTTTTTGGTTTAAGATCATTTTTACCATCTAAATCAAACATTTCTTACAAAGCAAAATTTGGCCATGGATAAATTGAGCATAATGAAAATGACATACAGAATGCCAGTTGAGAATACTATACCTTTTATAATATTGGTTACTTATGCTACAGAGGAGTGGAAATTAGAATTTCAAGTCTTATCAACAAGTGGAAACAAGGGGCATATTCAAATGCACAACTCCCATTCAATGCATGATTATCCTAATGAACTATATGCAGGTATTCTTGTTGCCAATGCACGATTTTATAAAGAATTAAAAAATAAACAAAAACAAAAACAAAAGAGGAAAAATAAAAGAGAAATAAAGAGTGCCCTATGTGATGAGGCTCATCAATGGGTAAATTATATGGACCTTAATGCACCTCCAACTTACTAAAATAAACTTTTCTCATCATTCTTTACATGTTTTAATTATGTTTTTCTTAATGAGGAGAGTAAAGATGAGATGTCATGTCTAGTGGTCTAATGTGCATTAATTGCAGGTTTTGGAGCAAATTTTGGCTAGTTAAAGTGTAGGAACTTGAATGGAGACAAGCAAGAGGGATACTAGGAAACAAGATCTTCCTCCTTAACTCCTCAATCACTCGAATATTCCTCAATCTAATATCATAAGCCCAGAGTTACAAGAAGCTGAGTCATGAAGTTCATTGGCAGCCAAGCCAGTGACAGTTGAAGACGAGTTGATCTCGAGATTGAATCCAAGCCTCCCTAAATTTAATGAAGTTGTTGGTAACTTCAGTTGTATAAATCAAGAGGCTTAGAGCCTCATTAGGATTCATAATTTTTTTCAAGATAGCTAAGCATTTTTCGAGTTGAAGCATTATAACCAAACACTCTTATGCATTTATGATTTATTTAATGAAAATGAGCAACATTTCGTTTATCCAACAGTGAGTTGACTCAGACGGCTAGAGCTCTTGGGTTAGGGCCCAACCCTAACAGCAAAGGTTCCTCTTGTTTTATAGTATGCTTAGGTTATACTCATAGTTAGTTGTTAAATTGATTTTGGTATTGTCAATTTGCAAGTATTAGTAGATCTAATTAGTTTGCTTCCATTTGTGGATAGTTCTAACAGTAGCATTGTATTGATAAGAATATATTCCAAAAAGGATGACAGTAAGTGGTTTTCACCTCCATTAGGGGAGTTTTTAGGTTTAAAATGGGCCTCCTAAGAAAAATGTACAACCAAAATAAACTTTATAAGAACCAATAGGATTCAAGATGATGATGTCAACCATGGGGGATGATTCAACATTTTTGGAGTAAAAAAGTAAACAGATTAAAAAATAATAAAATAATAAAATTTCTTTTTCAACTTATCTCCCTAAGGTTTTAATCAAATTTTGAGTGGGAGTACTCGTTCGATGAAAAATTTAATTCCTCTTCTGAAGAGTACCCATGTTGCATACTTTCGATGGACCTTGCTACACAAAAAATGAGAAATACTTGAAAAAATGTGATTGTCATCACATTTTCATGTCTTTCTCATTTTTTGTGTAGTAGGGTCCATCATAAGTGTACAGCATGGGTACTCCTTAGATGAGGAATCAAAGTATGCATCCAATGAGTGTTTCTACTCGAAATTTGAGTAAACCCATAGGGAGATATGTCGAAAATACAAGTTGAAAAAATAGTTTTTTCTTTTTTCCCTCTAAAATTTGATGATGTCATCTAATTTTGTTTTATTATTTCCACTATTATTTTATAATTTCCTTAGGAGGCCCATTTTAGACCTCAAATATCCCCTAATGATTTCTCCCTTGTAGGGATCATGATTTGAGGAACACTTTTCATACAACCCAAACAGACAAAATTCTTGCTTTTTGTGTAATCTAGTGTTTTCTTGCTAATTAGGTCATAATCTTTCAATTTGATAGATAAGCTGCAAATGTGATTTTTTGATCCCTTAGGTTCTGCATTGATCTCATCTCGCTTCCATGTATGAATTTAGCAAATAAATGGTGACAACTCTATTTTTTCCTATATTTGAATAAACCCTTCCTGTCTTTGATGAGTTTATGTATGAATGCCAAGAAAGATATCTGTTGCTGCAGGAGTTTCTAAATTGCAGGGAAACCTCATCTCATCAATCTCGTCCAACTCATATCCACCCATGATTGCCAAAAGTCACTAAGGTCACAATTCGAATTGTTGTCTTATGAGGAAAACTTAGCATCTCCGCTAAGAAAATCCAACCATATTAAAGCTTTGGCTTGAGTTATAAGTAAGTTCCTACCACTCCCATGCCTTATTCCCTCCTCATCCACCATTTCCAAGATCCATCCCACCTTCTAGACCATTCTCCAAGCTTTCGGTCTGTTCTTGTATTAAAACAGGGGATCCTGTAGATGAACTAGTACTTATGGTAGACATCCTATAGGAAAACCTGTAGTATCCTTTTCTGAGCTGGATTTGAGAAAAAACATCACTAAAGTCGAGATTAGGCCCCTAGTTTCCATCTGAACTATCTATAACATTCTACTCATTTTCCTCCACACATGTCTCCCCTACCAAAGAACCAAGCAAGATTAGCATTTATATTTTTCAAGCAAAAAGATAAAGAGAAAAGTTCTTTTATATTTATTCTTGCACACAACAGTTGGCACTCTTTAGATCATATTTCATGATTAGATTAGTTAAAACCCCACGTGTGTTAAAGTAGGGCTCTTTTGGAAGCAAAGTATGTTAGCAAGTGGATAGAGGATTTCATGTTGTTTTGCAAGCATTTCTTTCAGTCTTACCCTCATGCAATAGACATCATTTCTTTTCTTCCAATTAGGGTAAATTTCCCTTCTCCAAGTTGGTAATCAGACTTCTTCAAGTGAATAGAATGTTGGTTTGAGAAAACATTGTGGTCTATCACCACAGCTCAATAATGACAAAGTGTAGACCAATTACATCTATTTGTGTATATAGCACTGCCACCTCTAAGTTTGTATGATCCCCCGGTTGATGAAGTAAAGTCAGGAGCCCCAGGAGTTGAAACATCCTTGCTACAATTCTGGTGCTCATCACTTTTTGGTGTCGTATCGAGGGAGGTGCCTGAGTAGATGTGATTTCTTCTTTCTTTCTTCCTTTTCTTATCTCTTTCATTTTGCAATTAGTTCCATTTAGTAAATAGTTGCAACTCAGTTTTGTTTTCTTTCAATTATGCAAGTAGTTTAAAACTCAAAAAGAAAAAAAGAACTCCTTTCATGCCTCATAGGAATAGGAATAACGTAGGAAAATTTCTACCAAATACCCCCACCACTTCAGATAGCCAACCTTCCCTCTTCTTCAGTGGTTGTGAGTTAGAGGACCCCTTAGGAGAACAACGAGAGATTTTTGAACAACCTATAAGGGAAGAAGAAGAAACCATTCCCACTGACACAATGGCTGGAAATAGAAATGAAAGGGGAGACAGGGAAAGAATTGAGGGTTATTTTCCCATCAGAGAAACTAATGGGGATGCCAAGATGAGAAACATAAGCCCCTCTTCTCTTCCTCACTTCCATGGCCAGACCTTAGAAGATTCAGATACTTTTTTGTTTGAATTTTCTTTCATATGCAGAACTTATGATTACACCTTTGATGATCAGAAGTTGAAATTATTCCCATCCACTCTCAAGGATTTATCCTTGCACTAGTTCATGGGTTTAATTGACGATAGTATCACTACTTGGGCTCAGATGCAACAATATTTCAAAAACAGGTATAGGGACTGTTGTAGGTCCAAAGATACTGTTAGTGTTAGTCTTTACAGCCTTCCTCCAGTGATCAAATGTGCTCTTACATAGTGATTTTGAAGTGTCAAGGTCAAATTTTGTCATTTCAGTGAGTCTTCAAGCAAAATTTGGTC
>APFE030774523.1:9099-42912 GCA_000404065.3 Pinus taeda
TATATTCCCATAAAATCTTTCCTTGAATGGTAGAAATTTTAGATGGTTATTCACTATCCAATCCATTTATTTGCATGACAATTGTTTTTTATTTTACATTAAATATAAAATTAGGGAATCTTATCAACCTACCTATTGATTAGGTCTCTTTTAATTATACAAAATGGATATGTGGATGTACGAATATGGTCTTCATCTTCTTCCTCCACCCATCTAGGATATTCTGCGTCAATTAATAACTTAGTAGGGTAGTAAAGTATGAATTTTTTTTGCGACTGCCCATTGGTTATTGTCATATTAGAAACTATATAGTTGATGTAACATATGTTGTTGCTAGAAAATCTCTCCCTAGAATGAGTGGATACCCATTGAACACATTTTTAGTTACAGGACTAGAAATCTAGGGGGATGCTCCCAGAAATCAAGGGAGACCATGACATCCGCTATCATTTCTTTAGGTTCCATTACAAAGCTATCAGCAAGTTGAAGTACTATAGTGGTGTTTCTTAAAGAATCTTATAGATTAAGTTTCATCATTGTATCCTGCATCATGACATAAAATGCATCTCCTAGATATCTCAAGATGTTTTGAATTGAGACTTGGTTAATATGGATATTTACTACAAGGTTTCTTGGATCCAAATACTTAGGGACAATTAGCCTCCCAAGAATAAGTCCTGCTAGTTATCCTATGAAATTTATGGTAGTGGCATCCTTCTCCTTTCTCCTAGATCTCTTAATAATTCTTCCTTAATTTACTTGTTATATATGGGAACATCCTTAATGGCATATAAAGGAGGAATTTTGACACATAAATTATTAATTTCTCATAAAAGTTCAGTTTCTTTATATGTATAATTTTTCTTAGTGGTAGCCCCAAGGTATAGTTCAATTGGTCAATTTCATGTTACTAAGTACCTCGCCTATGAGGAGGTCATGAGGTCAAATCTCCTCAAAGCCCTTGCGGTTAGGCCTTGCTAGTTTGGCTGATGGGTAGATCCCTTCGAGTTGATCTACATGAATTTTCCCATGGATGTAGCGCCCACACAGTATTCATGAACCACCCTAAAAAAAATAAAAATCTTAGTGGTTAATATTTCAAGATGGGGTGGAATGTGTACCGCTTGTTGGGATCAATTTCGTTCCCTTCTTATATTTCTATTGGTGGAGGAATAGGAGAATCATGTAGTACCTTTCCTAATCTAATATTAGTCTCTTAGACTTATAGGGAATAGGTTTGGTATATAGTCTCATTATTTTAAATAGGATGAGCCTACTTGCTATTGGAATAGGAGTAGCTTTAGTAAGAAGTTAAGGTTGTTTTAGAGGAGTGGTATATTGAGGCATATTAGTATGTTAGGAGGAGGAGGGATCAAAGCTAGTATCTAAGCAACTAGGGGCCACCATACTTATGAAAAGTTTCTTCATTGAGGGTTTAGGTTTTGGAATTTTTGATAAGGAGGAGCAATGGGATGACTTGGATATTGTCATTGATTAGGCATAGTCCGAGGGGGTGGGCTATATTGACACTAAGGTTGGGATTGAAATTGTGGATTATAGTCATTAAAATATTATGGAGGGTTATAATTATTACCTTGTTGGAGTGGCCTTGGTGCTACTGGTCTCTTTTGATTGATGAAGCACGTTAACTCCATACTTCCTTCTACACCTTGGTACATGGCCCTGAGTAATGATAAGCACTTTTTCAATTGGGTGAATTTCTTCACAAAGGACACACATTTCTATAGTATTGGTCGGGAACTCATTTAGAGGGTACCTTATTGTGAATTTAGGGTAAAATATGGCTAATTCTCTTTCTTCCTCCTCCTTTTTCTCTTCCTATAAAGTATTATGTTTTCATATCTTCCAACGTTCCTCATATTTATTTTTTTGTGAGTGCGAAGGAAGGAGAAGACGAATTACCTAACTCTTACCATTTTTCGCCTCTTTCTAACTAGATTTAGAGGGGTTTCTAAAAATTTGCTTGATGTCCCCATTGTCTAGATGGTATATATCTCCATTTGATAGGAGATTAAGTGTCTCTGTGAGTTCTCCCCTTACTCCTCTTAGTGGAACAAGTTTGGGTTAGTCTTCATCCAAAGTGTAATTGTGTCCGCTCCTATAGCAAATTTGAAACCTTTCCTAGTAGACTTCCAAATAATATTTTCCCCATGGGTAATTCTAAAGATTTTATCTCTAGTGTCTCTAGATTTGTACTAATCTTTGTATTTATTAGCCAAGGTTTGGTTCATCTGATCCTAGCTAGAGATGTTATTTCCTTCTAAGCTTATAAACCACCTTAGAGCTTAATCCTTCAATGTGGAGGGAAAAAATGTAAACTTATGTTCATCAGTAATGTATTCATAAGTCTCACACACAACAACAAAATCAAACAAGGTGTGGATATATTCAGTAGGTAACCCATAGATATGATGTAGTATAAAGGGATTGGTGTTCTTCATTTTTTCTTCTGCATTATTTTCCCTAATGGGAAATTCAATAATATCTTGTTATTCTTCTTCTTTAGCCATGTTGTGCTAAGATGGAGCTCCCTCTTCTTTACAGAGGTTCTCAAATTTTGTATCTCTCTTCTTCCGAAATTTTTTAAGGTATTCTACTTCCTATGGAGTGGAAGGATCACAATTAAATTTTTGTGATTGATTGCTAGTTCTTAGTGTTGGCATTATGATACAAGTGTTGTCCTTGATGGAAACTCACTTGTAGGTCAGTTCAGTTTTGATGAAAAGCAACCCACAGTGTAACTGGTCCACTCAAATGTAACAGGGCATTGGTACAGAAGAATAGGAAGATGGAACTGAAGTCTACTAATCAGAATGAAGGAGTTGAAGGTAAAGAATGGTGAAAAGTAGTTTAAGATGTATATGCGGGTCCACTTAGTCAAAAAAGCGTATACACGTTGGTTCACAGAACAAAAATTGTGTATATGCATACACACACTTTCACAAGAAGAAAAGCACATACATGTTGGAAAATCAAGGAAATTCAAGAGGAGACAATACCAGGGGCCAATACCATGGTATTAGCCCACAATATTGAGCAGAGTAACAACTATTTGATATCGTCCAAGAATACCATGGGTCCTAAGGGTTTTGGTCCAAGGTATTGAGAAAATCCTAAAACTATATAAGGAGGAGAAGATCATAAGCCAGGGTGTGCAAGTGAAAAGGGTTTCTAAGGAATACTTCTATTCGAAGTATATTTTATGTTGCGGGGGCTATGTTGGTGATTTGATCTGAAATATTATGTGCACCTTGAATTCAATGTTGGATCAAGATCATGAGACCTGAAATGACTTATCATTAAATGATATGATATTAGTTGGGCCAGATCTTATTGTGTACACCTGTTTTATTCTTTAAATGTCGTGATTTGGGTTTGTCTGAAGTCCAAAATAGCAACAAAGTTATGAGTTAATATTTTCATGTCTATACGTTGGTTCGTCTCAGTAAAAGCGGGTGTACACATAGGTTCTACTCTTCCAAGTAGCGTATACAGAGGAAAATCCTATTCTTCATATCTGACTGATCTATCTAATTAGTTCTCTTGTTTTACTATTGTCTGCCAATGAAGTCTTCTTAGATCTGAATGTAAAACTGAATGCATAAGGATTTTGATATCTGATTGATTGATTGTATAAGTGAGAAGGGTGATCTCTGCTACTTCCTATGTAAATCTTTGTAAATTGATAGTAGATGTTCAATATATTGCTGGTTGGTATAGACTTGATTCAGAAGTTTTATGTTTCAATAGTTTTGAAGGTATATGTAGGTTTGATTAAAGGAAGTAGTGTATAGACGCATGTTGGGTTCAGTAAAGTAGTGTATACATTTTGATGCATGATTTTTGAGGTTGTAGCTAGTTTTGAATGATGATGCAGGTTTCTGGGTTCAACAAAGTGTTCTGGTGATAGTGATCTAAATGTTCAGATTAGTTGATTATTGGTTGATGCAGTTTGAGTTTCAATGTTTCTGATGAGTCCAGTATGAAAATTTGATGAAACGAGGCCTTCGTGTATATTGTTGTGTGCTAGGAGCATCCAGTCTGAAAATTTCTGAAACATGATCCTTGGAAGAAGAGATAAGGTCGTAGCCTTCTGTAGGCTGGCACCTACATACTAGTAAACATATTGGGTAGTACAAGAGCTAGGGGGTTGCAACTCCCTTCCAGTAGAAGAGGAAAAATGAGAGAAGGTTGTAGCCTTCTTCAGGTGGGTTCCTGTGTATTGGTATGAGTCTGCACCAGTACAATATTGTAAACATATTTTCTTATTACTAAAATAAGATAGAGATGATAGAAACAGGTGGTTTCACCCACATTGGGTTTCCACCTTAAATCTTTGTGTTCATGTGTGTTGCTTATGTGTGATGGTTTATTCTGTTTTTACTGCAGTGTTTAATAAGTTACTGATACACTGATTAAAGATCAACACATGATAAATTAACTAAATCACAAGTTCTTTGGGTTTATATTGGTTTCTCTAATCACAATAGTGTGTACATGCTAGTTCACTTCACAGAAGTAGTGTATATAAATATGTTTGGGAAATGAAAAATTATTGATCTGATAACATTGATTCACCCCCCTCTTAGTATTATTTCCAACAATTGGTATTAGAGAAGGTCCTTTAGAAAAAGCTTGATCACTTGAAGGAATATCTTTCAAGATGAATAATCATGAATGCATGGGATCCATGACACAACCAATTTTCAATGGGAGCAACTTAGTATATTGGAAAATAAGAACCAAAACCTATCTACAATCACTTGGAGCCGATGTTTGGGAAATTGTGGAAGGAGGATATAAATTTCTAACAGCAATTCCTACAGACTCTGCAGGTAATAACTTATATGAAACTAATCCCAAAGTTGTTAATACGTTATTGGGAAGTCTGTCAGAATCAAAATTTGTCAAAGTCATGCAGCTCAAGACATCCAAAGAGATACGGGACAAAATCATTCAGAGCTACAAAGGAGACTCTCGGGTAAAACGTGTTAAGCTTCAAACTCTTAGTATTTAGTATGAAACTCTTAAGATGCATAGTGATAAGAGTGTTGCTAGTTAATTTTTACGTATAAATGAGATTGTTAATTGTATGAAGAATCTACATGAAGAGATAAAGGAAGCTACTTTAGTTGAGAAAATTTTGAGATCTTTGTCTTCTAAATTTGAGTCAAAATTATCTGCCATAGAAGAAAAATAGGATCTTCAAACTATTACTGTGACTCAACTCCATGGAATCCTAACTTCCTTTGAAATGAGAAAAGGAGGTCCATCGAATATGAGAGAAGCTGCTTTTAAAGCGTCGGCAAAGGGAAAATAAAAGGAAGAGCACAATGAATCAGAACACATTTCAGAGAAGAAGATAAGGTAAATTTTTTCAAGAAGCTTCAACGGGGTTCCAAAATATTCAGAGGTAAGCTACCTTTCAAATGCTTTGCTTGTGGTAGAGTCGACCATTATGCTCCCAAATTTCCTCATAAAGATAAATATGAAAAAGGAAAAGAATATGCAAAAGGAAATAGAGACAGGTTGTGAATAGAAGGAGTTACTATACACATGAAGGTAGTGATGGCTTATCCAATAGTGATGAAGATGAAACTGACCAAGATTATAGACTACTCATGGCTTATGACAATGATGATTTTTTGGATGCCTTAGAAGAGGAAGACTTTCTTGAAGAAATCACTAAACTCAAAATCTGTCTAGAAGAAAAGAATATGATCATTGATATGTTGACACACCAACTCACTGAAAGAGAAAAACACAATGAAATCTAGAATGTGAAATTGTGGGTCTAAGAAAAGAACTTGAGAAGACAAAATCTCTTAATCTTAGATTTTCTAAAGGATCTGAAACTTTAAATGAAATCATCAAAGTTCAGTGTTCTCCTCTGATAAACACAGGTCTTGGATATATTGAAGAATCATCTCAATCACAGAAGTCATTAGCCTCCACCAGAAGCTATCTTGATGCTGCAAAGACCAATAAACAGTATGTCAATCGTTAGCAAATCCCTAAAATTACTCATCAGGTAAATCATACCCAATTTACTCTCAGTAGAATCTTCAACCAACAGGTAAACAATGCCAAAAGATTCTATGATTGCAAAAACTTCTTTAATGGGCATTGTTTTTTATGTCATATCTTTCGACGTAACGCAGCTCAATGTGTTTCTTACAAAATCATCATGACTAGAGAAGCATGAAATCAAAGGAATGTAACAAGAATCAAGAAAAGTTCCTATAATAACTTTTCTCCTCTTGAAAATGAAGTAAAATGTTCAATTTGTAACAACTATGGTCATGAAGAATCTGAATGCATGAGAAAATTTCAGCCATCACTTCAAAAGGAGAAAACATCATGAAATCCTAAGATATGGAGAAAGAAGGAATCTCAATCAGAAAGATGTGGCATAGCTCTGTATGCATAAGGACAAAAGAATCAGTGGTACATCGACAGCGGATGCTCCAAACACATGACAGGTGATAAAGAGAAACTTCATTCATATAATTCTTTAGAAAAGGAAAAGAATGTCTCATTTGGAAATGACACTCCAGTGGTCATTAAAGGTAAAGGTTTTGTCTTCTTGAAAGAAAGGGTTAAAGCTGGAAATGTCATGTATATAGATGGTTTAAAGCATAACCTGTTGAGTGTCAGTCAAATGTGTGATCAAGGAAATGAAGTTGTGTTTCGATCAAACGAATGTGTGGTGCGTGAGCTTGATACAAGAAAGACCATGATCAAAGGAAAAAGAACTCCAAACAACTTATACATACTCAAAGGAGGACAACAACAATGCTATCTAAGCAAAACATATGAAAACTGGCTATGGCACAGAAGATTGGGACATCTAAGCTTTTCTCAAATAAGAAAAGCGTGCAGGCTCAAGGTAGTTCGTGATCTTCTGGATATTAGCATCCCATAAAATACCATATGCAAACCATGTCAAGTCAATAAGCAAACCAGAGTTCACTTCGATGAAAAAGAAGGATTAGCAAGTAAGCCTCATGAACTCATCCATACTGATTTATGTAGACCAACAAGGAAAAAGTCACCTTGTGGAGAAGAATAATTTAGTTTATTTATTGATGATTTTTCCAGGATGTGTTGGATAGGTCTACTAAAGCATAAAGATGAAGCATTTGAAAAGTTTAAAGTATTTAAAACTTTAGTTGAAATGAATCAAATCAAAAAATCAAATGTCTCAGATCTTATCGATGGGGAGAATTCATATCAGATGAATTCTTTGACTTTTGTGAACAACATGGAATAAAGAGGAAATTCTTCATCGCAAGAACTCCTTAGAAAATTGGCATGGTGGAAAGAATGAACAGAACAGTTCAACAAATGGCTCAATCAATGCTTGATGAATATGGAACTCCTGCAACCTTCTGGGATGAAGCTGCATTTGCTGTCGTGACTATTCTCAAAAAAGTGAATGTTCAGGTAAATAGAAATCAAACTCCATATGAACTTCGGTATGGTAAGCCTCCTCCTGTAAAACACTTTAGAGTGTTTGGAAGCAAATGTTTCATCAAAAGGACTGATGAAAAACTTGGTAAGTTTGAAACCAGAGAAGACAGAGGAATTCATCTTGGTTATTCATCTAGAAGTAAAGGATACAAATGTTATAACAAAAGACTTCGGAAAATTGTTGAAAGCATTGATGTTGTAATTGATGAAGCATGCAGAAATATGGAACAAATGAAATCAACAAAGGAATATGACAATGAGGAAGATGGGGAATGCTTTCTCGCATCAAATCAAAATGATATCGAAGAAGAAACCAATGAAGCACCAAAATAAGATACAACAGACAGGGAAAAGACTCCATCTAGGTATGTTCAGAAGAATCATCAAGAATCTCAAATTCTAGGAGAAAAAAGGGTTGGTGTATAGACAAGAAGAACTCTTACAGAGACCTCAAGTTATCTAGCATTACTATCCTCCACCGGACCTCAGAATGTAAATGAAGCCTGCAAAGATGAATGTCGGTTCAAGGCCATGGATGAAGAACTCGACCAAATTGAAAAGAATGATACTTGGGAATTAGTTCCTAGACCTCATGATAAAAATGTTATCGGAATAAAATGGATATTTAAGAATAATTTGAATGAAATGGAGAAGTTATTAGAAAAAAGTCTAGAATTGTTTGTAAAGGGTATGCTTAACAAGAAGGTATAGATTTTGAAGAAACTTTTTCACCTATTGCCAAACTTGAAGCCATAAGGATGTTTCTTGCTCTCTCTAGTTTTCTAAAATTCAAATTTAATCAAATGGATGTAAAATTAGCCTTTATTAATGGAGATTTAGAAGAATAAGTTTATATTGAACAACTAGAAGGATTCATTTTTGGAAATGATGCAAAACTTGTATGCAAGCTCAAAAAGGCTCTCTATGGTCTAAAATAGGCTCCAAGGGCTTGGCATTACCTCCTTGACAAATATCTACAACAAAAAGGTTTCACAAAAGTTTCTGCAGATAGTAATTTATACAAAAAGATTGAAAATGATAAACTGCTAATTATTGTTGTTTATGTTGATGATGTCATCTTTGGTAGCAATGAAGAATCCATGAGTCAGAATTTTGCTTCAGTAATGTAGCAAGAATTTGAAATGTCCTTACTTGGTGAACTTACTTATTTTCTTGGTCTACAAGTACAACAAACAAAAGATGGTATCTTTCTTTCATAAACCAAATATCTCAAGCAGATCTTGAAGAAATACGAAATGGAAGATTCTAAACCAGTATGTACTCCAATGGTAATAGGATGCAGTCTCAGTTCTAAAAATGAATCACCAGCAGTAAACCAACCGAATTATAGATCTATGATTGGGAGTTTACTTTATCTAACAGGTACCAGACCTGATATCATGCATGCAGTAGGAATCATTGGAAGATTCCAAGCAAATCCAAAGGAATCACATCTCCAAGTAGACAAAATAATTTTAAAAAATCTTCAAGGAACTCAGGACTTTGGTCTATGGTATCCCAAAGATACAGATCTTACTCTTCATGCTTATACATATGTTGATTGAGCAGGAAATGTGGATGATCGAAAGAGTACTAGTGGAGGAGCATTCTATATGGGTTCATGGTTGGTGTCTTGATTCAACAAGAAACAAAGTTCGATTTCCTTATCTACAGTTGAAGCAGAATGTTTGGCTATTGCATCTTCCTGCACACAACTACTTTGGATGATGCAAACATTGCAAGACATTTAGATCACATGTACTCCACCCATCTCCATTCTATGTGATAACACAAGTGTGATCAGTATTTCGAAAAATCTAGTCATGCACTCCAAGACCAAGCACATAACCATTAAGTACCATTTTCTATGAGAACAAGTGCTTGCAAAAAGGTTAAATTGGATTATGTTCCCTCCAAAGAATAGGTTGCTGATATATTCACTAAACTGCTTCCCAAAGAAACATTTGAATATCTCAGACAAAAGTTGGGAGTAGTTGCTACATCATCCTGCTGTTAAATCCAATTTTCAAAGGAAGATTGTTATACGTGGGTTTCATGAAGTATAGTCATGCATACACGTGGGTTTCTGTGGATGAAGGAGATTATATGTTTTTCTGATAGAAAAAAGGTGGGCCAAACTCTGATATGGGTGCTCTATTTGATATTGATGATTACAGTCTGACGATATGCTTTGTTCATTGATTTATATCTGACTGACAAAGATGCCATGATGAATGACTTGTTGACAATGCACAGGTAGAATATTAGGTTCAAGGGGAGCATTAGCCTTCACACACATTCTACATTGTTGGCATCATGGTTGCTGAGTTCAGCTATGGCTTTAGATACTTATATCATTTGTTGGATAGGTCATGTAAAGATCTAGGGTGTGATATGACTTCTTCTGTCATGGTCTATATTTGAATGAGTCTTATTGGACATATGATGTAATTTGTATCCCCACTTTGCATGGGATGGATGATGTAATAATTTCTATATTTCTGTCATGTATAAACAATTGGTATATCCCCACTTGGATGGGTGGATGAGTCAAATATGGTGTATCCCCACTTGGTTGGGTGATTGATGTATGCATGAGCCATTGGTCATAGGGAGGTCATATTCACTTAGTTGAGTTATAGACTCATGTTACTCTTTTGAATCATATCTCTGCAAACTCGGCATGTACTCAGGCGGAGCATGGACAGCATAATGTAGATCAAAGGGGGAGAATATCTTGGTCTGCCCTTTAACCTTGATGTCAAAGAGGGAGAGTATTTTGGTGTTGCTTGTTATCTCTAACACTTTCTACGGTTTGCAGTAATCAACACAACCATGGTTGCCATCAAGTCCAAGGGGGATATTGTTGGCATTATGATACAAGTGTTGTCCTTGATGAAAAATCATTCACAGGTCAGCTTAGTTTTGATGAATAGCAACCCACAATGTAACTGGTCCATTCAAATGTAACTGGGCATTGGTACACAAGAATAGGAAGATGGAACTAAATTCTACTAATCAAAATGAAGAAGTTGAAGGTAAAGAATGGTGAAAATAAGTTTAATATGTATACATAGTTCCACTTAGTCAAAACGACATATACACATTGGCTCACAGAACAAAAAGTGCATATACATATACATGCACTTTCACAAGAAGAAAAGTGCATACATGTTGGAAAATCAAGGAAAATCAAGAGGAGACAATACCAGGGGTCAATACCATGGTATTAGCCCACAATATTGATTGGAGTAATGACTTTTTGATCCCGTCCAAGAATACCATGGGTCCTAAGTGGTTTTGGTCCAAGGTATTGAGAAAATCCTAAAACTATATAAGGAGGAGAATATCATAAGGCCAGGGTGTGCAAGTGAAAAGGGTTTCTAAGGAATACTTCTATCTAAAGTATATTTTATGTTTCAGGGGCTATGTTGGTGATTTGATCTGAAATATTATGTGCACCTTGAATTCAATGTTGGATCAGGATCATGAGACCTGAAATGACTTATCATTGAATGATCTGATATTAGTTGGGCTAGATATGATTGTGTACACTTGGTTTATTCTTTAAATGTCATGATCTGGGTTTGTCTAAAGTCTGGATAGAAGCGAAGTTATGAGTTAATATTTGCAGATCTATACACCGGTTCATCTTGGTAAAAGCGCGTGTACACATAGGTTATACTCTTCCAAGTAGTGCATACAGAGGAAAAACCTATTCTTTAGACCTGACTGATTTGACTGATCTATCTGATCAGTTCTCTTGTTTTACTGTTGTTTGTCAATGAAGTCTTCTTAGATTTGAATGTAAAACTGAATGCATAAGGATTTTGATATCTGATTGATTAATTGTATCAGTGAGAAAGGTGATCTCTGCTACTTCTTTTGTAAATCTCTTTAAATTGACAGTAGATGTTTAGTATATTGTTGGTTGGTACAGACTTGATTTAGAAATTTTATGTTTCAATAATTTTGAAGGTATACGCAGGTTTGATTAAAGGAATTAGTGTATACACGCAAGTTAGGTTCATTAAAGTAGCGTATACATTCTGATGCATGATTTTTGAGGTTGCAGCCAGTTATGAATGATGATGCAGGTTTCTAGATTCAGCAGAGTGTTCTAGTGATAGTGATCTGATTGTTCATATTAACTGATTGTTGGTTGATGCAGTTTGAGTTTCAAAGTTTCTGATGGGTCCAGTATGAATATTTGATGAAAAAAGGCCTCCGTGTATATTGTTGTGTGCCAGGAGCATCCAGTCTAAAAATTTATGAAACGTGGTCCCTAGTGTGGAGTACCAAGGAAGGTATGTTTTAATGGTCATTTCGGTATCTTTTCATGAAAAATTAAAAGCCTTTTGCATGAGAAACTTAAATAATAATAAGAACTTATAACGAAATATGAGAAATTAATAAGAAGCACTGATAGACGTCGTTTCTATGTGCAGGAAGGTGAAGAAGCGGAAGGTGGCCATCCAAAGAGTAAAGATAAAGACAAGCTAACTGTTGTCCCAGTGACGGGAGACCGGAGGCGAACTAGATCGACACGGATCAGCCCAAAACAGGACGCGGAGATACCAGGGCAAAACAGAAGAAGGAAGAAGTAGCGCATCATTAATGATTATGTGTATCCCTCGGGATCTTAGATCCTGAGGGATCGCTGTTTTAACCTATTTTCTGTACCTAGATGTCTCCGTCACCCCTCTTATAAAAAGGGATAGTATTGTTGGTTACGGGGGAATTTCGGTGAATTTCTGGGAAGTGTGTAATTTCTTTGAACAAAGATCTGGACTATGATCTTTAAGTTCTGCTGAGGACTTAAGTTTCTGTACTTTTATTGCATGCTTTAATATAGACTTGTTCACTTTTTATCTTTGATCTTAGATTCATCTTAAGCGGTGTGCCCCTGGAGGCTAAGGGCCCAGCCCTGGAGGACACTTGCTCTTGTATTATTACACGTGGTTTCCGTGTGGTTTGTTCATAAAAGTAATCTGGTAATCTACTATGTTTTGAGAATATTTCATTACATGCTCCGTTGTGATTAAGTTATTTCGTGTTCTTGAACTTTATATCAATGCTATTTTATTTTATCAATTCCTTAAGTATTGATTAATTCCTACAGGACACTGTACTTTATTATAGAATCCTTCACGATTATATTCTGCATTGTAACAAGTCATCGGGAAAAGTCTGTTTCACATGGTTATTGAACGTGACTATTCTTTATTATAAGATGCAGTCGTATGTGTTTTAACAGAAGCAGGTTACGTATAGTGTGTCTCTATAGTATTGTTCTATTATATCAGATTGATTGATGCTTTGCTTGAGTAGATCTATAGTTTAAAGGATTTTATTTACTTGTTGTTCCATTTACTTGTTGTTCCATTTATTTGTTGTTCCATTTCCAGATTGCTAAGTTATTGTTTTCTTGAGGATGGACCTAGGCTGTAGTGGACCCCGGCATCTGCTACCTGGTCCCCAGACCTCTGATCTGCTCCCATCAGCTATGAAAAGGACGTGTTACTGCTACCAAGCCCTTGGCTGATGTGCTGTTCCATTTCAGTATTATTTCTTTTATCTGTTGTTTCATTTATAATCATTAAGAACGATCCTAGGCTGTAGTGAGCCCAGCATCTGCTTTCAGCTCCCAGACCTTCGATCTATTCTCATCAGTTATGAAAAGGATGGGCTATTTCTTCCGAACCTTTGGCTGATGCAATACTTGGTGTGATTTGATCTTTTAAATTAGTTAAGTTGTAGGTTTGCATTACTTTACTTTCATTGCTTTTGGATAACTGTACTACAAGCATTACTCTGGCAAATGCTAGCCTCAGACTGAGACACCCTTTGAAATAACCAGACGATCCCAGATTGATATATTAATGTAAGGTAACTAGAGGTGAAAGAGACCCTTGTTATAGCTCTACACCTAGAAGAAGAGAGAAGGTCTTAGCCTTATGTAGGTTAGTGCCTGCGTACTAGTAAACACATTAGCTAGTACAAGAGCTAAGGGTTTGCAGCTCCCTTCCAGTAGAAGCTAGAAAATGAGAGAAGGTTGTAGCCTTTTTCAAGTGGGTTCCTACATACTAGTATGAGTCTGCACCAGTACAAGATTGTAAACAAATTTTCTTATTATTAAAAGAAGACAGAGACAACAATAATAGGTGGTTTTCACCCACATTAGGTTTCCACCTTAAATCTTGGTGTTCATGTGTGTTCCTTATGTGTGACATTTTATTCTATTTTTATTGCACTGTTTAATAAGTTACTGATGCACTGATTAAAGATCAACACATGATAAATTAACTAAATCACAAGTTCCCTGGGTATACACTAGTTTCTCTAATCACAGTAGTGTGTACAAGCTAGTTCACTTCACAGAAGTAGCGTATATAAATCTGTTTGGGAAATGAAAAATTGTTGATCAGATAACATTGATTCACCAACCCCCCCCCCGCTCTCAGTATTATTTCCAACACTTAGTTCATAGGTGGGGATTTTTGGTAAAAACAAATCCTAAATTACTTCTAAGTTGAGGCATGCATGTTGTCTAGAAAGGTAATTAAATGATTTTTTTCTTTTTTTTCTCTAAGAGATAATATAGAATACTTTATTATAAGTAAATAAAATACAGTGTTTTATCACCTCCCTAGCATGGCACCAGAGAGTGATGAGCTCAAAATTGTGGCAAGAAATGTTGTCCTCTTATTGTTGTCAACTTTAATCATCAACATGGAGTTCCTACAAATTTAAGAGGTGTTCTAGATTATATGTGCAAGCCACAATTTCTTGTTCCTATTATGCAATTTCTTGTGCTAATTATCCTATCTAAAGAAAGGTAAATGTCACCATAGGTCTTACTCTAATGGTTCGGGTGAAGGGAAATCATTTCATAGCTACTACTGGAAATCTACGAATTACAAAATAAATCAATCAAAACATGATCTACTTCATTAATAACAACTAATTCAATTTCAAAGGAACATTGCAAGTAAAGGAAAGTGATGCCACTAATTTGTAGAAAGAAAAGAATGCTAGCAAACTAGGTTGCAGAATTCAAACCGCAGGAAATCATAAATACTCAAATTCAAAGAAAAACATCTAGTTCCTAGTTTCCCTTATGTTGAACCTCATTTCTTGGCACCACTTATGGTGTTATAAATGTGTATTGTTGTAGAGGAACATGCTAAAATGAAAGGTTCTATGGTGTTCTACAGGAACAATCACATAGGTAGAAGAAACCTTATGCGACTAAAGGAAACTACATAGTTAACCAAAGAAAGCTACAAATGAATATGAAATTGTTTGGTGATCATAAAAATCACTCAACTAACTTAGAACAAACACATTAACCAATCATGTGCTCAAGAAAGTAATTATCTATGAGAGTTAACTTGCATACAAGAAAATAAACACATGCAAACCTAAAAAATTATATAACAACAAATTATAAATAGCAAGTAAAACTTAAAATAATACTAAGAAAGTAAAGTACATGGGGCTTCTTGAAGCCCTTTAGGTGAGCCCTTTCCAAGCCACTTAATAACCTAAGAAAATCACCAACAATGAAATGAACATGAAACTCATGTTAGCATAGAAAAACTAAAAAAATTATTTAAAAGCTTGAAATTGTTCTTAAGACTAAAATTAGCTTATAAACAAAAGGAAAAAATAAACTAACTATCATGAGGTTTGAATTCCTCAATTTATACAATTAGTAGGGAACAATCACCCTTTATAAGTGGGTTTAATTTCCTCCAAAAATACCAAAATTGAGCTTAGTTTGTTTCCCATAGTCAATTACGCTAGCATACTCAAGCTCATTGTTGATGTGGCCTTGTTAACTTGAGAAACCTTAGTTCACATGTTAGAAATCTTGGAAGCAACATCCCTATTTCCTTACAAAGTTGTTGGTGGTGGATCCGATACATAATTGTATCTTATCAATGTACTTCTAATTCCAAAACCATAAAAATGTAACTTATGACCATATTACTGAAGCATCATGATTTATCATGTAAAATATCATAAATTCATATTAACAAAGTTAAAACTATATGTTTTAGGTAGAAATAGGGCCAAAAATAGGTCCACAAAATACTCATTACCAGGGCCATCACACATAGTATGAAATCAATACCATGAACATCAATGGATGAAGCAACATCAAAATGTAATTGCCATACTTGATCATCAATATTTAGAATAGGGTTTATTATATCAATATAGTCTTCTTCCTCAATTAAAAGGGAAAAGTAACTATTCTTGTCTCAATAAATCTTCTTTCTGGTTTAGGAAAAATTTCAATTTACAAAATTCATATTAAGTTCAACAAACACATATCCAGTAACCAATAACTTGTTGTCTTGCAACATAAAAGTTATCTACCTTCTGAGGGCACAATTCATCACTTGATCAAGTGTTTAATTTTCATTATAATAGATCATTCTAGCACATAGTAGCTTAGTTAGAATGCATGTTCGATAAAACCAAAATGTTTATCTAACACTACCAATGCACATCCAACAATATCCTTTCTCGGAGGAAACACATGACTCAAGAGATACTATTCTTGGTAATATCCTTTCTCAATGATAACTACGACTCAACAGAAAACTATTCTCGACAATAACCCATCTCGAAGAGAACTCTAAGAGACCATGCACTAAAATGTCGAGAGAAATATTTGTTGGAAAGTAGAAGAAATATAATCGATTTCGTCACTAGTTTTTGTTCTGAGATAGGAATCTTAGAAGAATTATCTCAGATATTTCTTCCAAGATTCCCTTTCTCCTCTGTCTCGAGATATAAATCTTAGAGATTTATATCTCGGGAGTTTGGAAGGTGTCTCGGTACATAAATTTTGAGATTCGAGACAAAGACCTGTGGTTATATGCATGGTCATGAGAAGCTAATGAAAGGGAGCCCTTTAAGGAGAAGGGAAATGATTAAAGGTTTGGCTCATGTTGTGTTAAGGTAGATTTAGCCACAGATAAAGTAAATGAGTTCATCCCCGTGTGCACATTTATGTATAGTTGATCGATGACATGGTGGTTATACTTGAAGCTTGGGCCATGTATGATATATATATATATATATATATATAAGGTCTTGAATCCGGTGGTTTTCAAAGGGATTCACCTCTTTCCCCTAGACCTATTGTATATCTAGACCGTGTTGTGATTCCATCACACACTCTTGAATCTAGTGGTTTTATAAGAAATTTTGCCACTTTGAATTATAATCATAGTTGGGTTGAAGGAAATCCCTTTCTTCCATATATTGGCACATTGGAATTAGATGGGCATATTATTGACACAGTAAAATTTAGGCTAGCATTATGTTTTCTTAGTGTTCTCCCACACCAACACACAGTTTACTTACAAGCGCAATGAACATTCACATGGGTGTATTAAGTCTGTGCATATAAATTTCATATATATATATATATATATATATATATATATATATATATATATGCATGAAGAAAATCAGTGTAACCATGATGACAAAACCATTCCATTAGAGCTTGGTACCTTCGAACTCAGGAGAACAAACCATCCTTCATGCAAACCTCATTAAATTAAAAATTTATATTTAAATTCATATATGGAAGCATCACTCTAAAACCATAGTAAAAATTAAAATGGGTATCATAGCTTCATTTCCTTTCTATTACATGAAACCATGAACCATCCATACAGTGGATACATAATCAATTTAACAATTCAACATGAACTCAATAACAAGGAATGCATTTAAAAACACTTATCTTGAATTAATACTGGAGTTGGGAAACTAAGTTAGGGACAACAACTCTCCACCCAACCATGGATGAGATACGGTCAATCCTTACTTGTGTTTGTCCCCCTCAAGTTAGATTCCAGAGACTGAGGTGATTTCCTCAAGGGATAAAGCACCAATTGTTGGTTGAAAAGGGGACTCCATAGGCTCTTTCACCTCCACCCACCAAAGAAAAACACTCAAAAACTTCCATATGGAATGTAGAGGCCTGCTACCTCCACCCTTCAGTTGTTCAACAGCTAATAAACTCCAAGGAATCCAGAGGCTTCACCTCCACCCTGAATCACCCAACGCATTGGTTCCACCTACTAAAGGGAATGAAAAAGCCCATTTCCAAAACCAAACAAACAAGAAAAGGAGACTCTAGAACTTCTTGACAAGTAATTCAAGGTCTAAATATATACCCCAGGCTAGCCCCCCAGCGCATCCCGATATTTATCCTTTCCTGGAGGAAATTCCTCATGTGCTCCTATTTCTTAACTTAAATGAGAGTAGCTTCTCTGAGGGTTGTCAAATGCTCAACACCTATCCATTCCACTATCATAAGGTGGAAAAATCTCATTATTTTGACAAAACAAGATCTCCCTAGGCTTGGAAAACAATCCTAGAAACAAATATACAAATAAATGCAAACATACCCTAGTTTATGACCAAATCACACATATAAGAGGATGCAAAGACTCATATTATTTCATGAAATGCTTGTTGATGGCCCTTTTTGTTGTCCTTTATAGCTTCCAGTATTTCTCCCTTGATGCTCCAAGAGGAGACCTGCAAAGACAAAACCAAACAAGAGATCAAAGCATAACATATATCAAATATTAAATCATAAGCCATGTAAAATATCAAGGAGCCTTCCAATAAATATATAACACTTGCATATGGGAAAGAAACAATTATTTGTATTAATAATAAAGAGCAGGAGATTTACAACTAAGTGCCTTGAGATGTTGGAGTCTCATTACAACGATCCCCAACCCAAGCCTTTGAAATGAAAATAAATACAATGGAAATTTGAGTAGCATGTAGGTAAGTTCATAGGTCTAAAATGGAAACCCAACTCTCTTTAAGGCATTGTACTTATAATAAGGAGTGGAAGTTGGGAGATCCATGAAGGGAGGAGAGAGATCCACAATAAGTGGGATGGATCCACTATAAGAGGAACGAGGCCCAACATATGGGGAGCTCAAGCTCAATCTCAACCAATTTGGATTAGATACCAACCACAAGGCTTCTAGAAAAGTAAGCTTATTTTACTTTTTATTTTTTACCTCAGTAAGAAGATCATCGTGACCTTAACATAGGCAAAAATGTGATGAAATAGCTATGTAAATATTATGCAATAATGCATCATCTTAGCATATAAACTGAGTGTCCATGATGTCCTCCAAAATTAGGGTTTCTTGGATACTTAATCCAAGATTCTTATACACCATTGAAAGGCATTTCTTCCATATTTCAAGGGGACTTATGATAAAATTTCATCAGATTGCGTAAGACTCGGATTTCATATTATTTTCGTAAGTGTAAAAAATTTGATTTGTAACAACTGTAGATGTCTTCAAAATGCCTCTAGACTAGCGACGTGCACTGATTTACTCTATTATCTAAAGAGATGCCTCTCCCTTCCTCACGATGTTTTTGTTCTTCCCTTTTGTCATGCCTATCTTTTGTGTGATTTATATTCTTTGTTTCCTCTTGATCTTTCCACCTCCCTTTTCTTTTGTTTGAATCCTCTCTCTTGTTGTCTCTGAGTGTATTCTCATCTCCTTGAGGCAATGCGCCTAGTAGTCATTGACCTACTCGTTCTCCCTGTTGCCTGCTCATCCCACGCTCATTAATTATTTTCCTTCTTTTTTTCTTATCAATCCTCCAAGTCCATCATGATCTGTGTACTTTTGTTTCAACCTCATAAATTTAAACAAACACCAGGCCATTAAACTTCACCAACTAACCTTCAATGGTTGTCCAAAATAGTCCAGTTTTCTTGCAGCAGTAAATTGAACATCCCAAGCAAGTAACCATCCTTCGTCCCTAGAATCAGTGTCCCTTACTTAGTCCATTTTAATTTAGAAATAAAAATACAAATATTTGACATGGCATTCATAAGAAAAATACAACTGGGGCTATCACAAAACCCTCCCCCTTGGGGGAACACCTTCCTCATTGTTCGTTGTCCATATACAACACAAAAAACATGTTGAAATAAACGTATTTATTCATGGAGCTTTATATACATAACTCTACACAATATTTACAATCGTATATATACATTTGCTTCAACCAGCGAAAGAAAAAGGATATGATGCCCACATAGTATTAGTCATTTCCCAACTGGCTTCCTCGAGCCCAAAGTGCCTCCAATGCACTTTGACTTGTTCTGTTGCCTAATTCTGAAGTGTGAGGCTCCTCCAACCTAGAATTCATAGTGTCTCTCACTAAAACACTCCCTTTGGTTCCACATATAACATATAACAATCAATCACATGATTAGGATCATGTACATATCTTTTAAGAAAAGAAACATGAAAAAACATCATGGAATTTTACTAATAAAGGTAAGGCTAGCCTACAGGACATCGGCCCAACTCTTTTAAGTATTTCTAAATGCCCACAAAACCATGGTTCCAACTTGGCACATGTTCCAATCCTCAAGGAACTCTTTTGGGGTCTAACTCTCAAGTAAATGTGTTCCCCAACTTGAAACTCCTTATGTGCCCTATGTTGATTGGCATAGCTTTTCTGCTTGTCTTGTGCGAATGTTAAATTCTACTTGATGACATGCATTTGTTGCTACCTCTCTTTTTAAATTAGGCCAATAATAGAACTTTTTGATGGTTGTGAGAGTCTTTCGCTATCCCGGGTGGTCGGAATATGGCTTAGCATGAAACTCTTTCATGTTGAGTCTCTTAGAATATTCATTGTTCGGCACATAGATTATACTCTTTAATCTAACTAGCCCATCATATGTGACATGATACTCCTCATCCTCTCCAACCTCGCTACCTCATTGTATCCTTTATTTTATTTTTTTATATCTCTCATCATGTTGTCCTACAATTTTCACCCACTCTCCTACTAGGTCCATCCCATAAGAATTTATGGTCACCAAATGATTCATTTGAATCCTTATACTAAGTACATAGACAACCTTGTTCTCTTTTCCCTTGATGTACTTGATTTCAAAGTCGAACTTGCTAAGTACTTCCAACCACCTAACTTGCCTTGTGTTCAACTTAGGTTGATCAAACAGATATGTGAGTCCTCCATAATCTCTCATGAGTGTAAATCTCTTACTGAGGAGGTAATGCCTCCACATTTTTTGTGCATGAATAATGGTGTCTAACTCCATATCATGAATCACATATTTTTCCTCATGTTCATTTAATATTCGTTACTCATAGCAAACTAACTTATCCCTCTTGCATTAATACTCCATCGATCCCCCCTCCTTGCAAGCCTCTATACAGATCAAAAAATCCTTATCTGGATCTACAATTATCAATATTGGTGCATTAGTGAGCAACTCTTTTAACTGCTCAAAGCTCATTGCACATTCAGTTGTCCACACAAATTTATTTCCTTTCCTCTACAAGGATGTGATAGGGTGACCTATCTTGGAGAAGTCTTTGATGAACCTCCCATAGTAACCTGTCAACCCCATGAATGATCTGACCTTATTCACATTCTTTGGTTTTGGCCACTCCATTATGGCCTTGTTCTTTTATGGATCAACTAATATTCCCTCCTCGGAGAGGATGTGCCCCAAATAGTGTATCTACAACTAAAAGAATTCACACTTACTATGTTTTGCATAAATCTTGTGTTCCCTTAGTAACTATAGAACTTCCACTAGATTCTTTTAATTTTCTTATTATGTACTTGAATACACCAATATGTCATCAACAAACACAATTACAAAATTGTCTAGTAAGGGGCGCAGTACATTGTTCATTAAACACATGAAAGTGGCAATGGCATTAGTAAGCCCAAAGGGTACCACCACAAACTCATAATGCCTATATCTAGTCCAAAATTTGTCTTATGGATATCTTCTTCTTTATGTGCACTTGATGATATCTTGACATTAAATAGATCTTGGAGAAGACCGTTGCCCCTCTCAACTGGTCAGATAAATCATCAATCCACGGCAAAAAATACATGTTCTTGATGGTCACTTTATATAACTACCTATAATCCATGCATAATCAGAGTGTACCATACTTTTTCTTCACAAACAAGATTGGTGCTCCCCATAGAGACATAGCCTTTATCTATCATTTATTTAAGTTGTAATTTTAGCTCAACCAGTTCTACTCATCTTGTTTGGATGTTGGTGTTTCTCTAGGAATTAACTCAATTAAAAATGTATACCTCATTTCGAGGAGGTAATCCCAAAACTTCTACTGGAAATACATCTACATAGTGTTGCAATACTGGATATTGCATCAATATCTCACTCTCCTCTTCTTCAACATTGTCATCGGTTGTGTCATCAGTGGAAATTTGCATAGAAAATAAATGGCAGTCTTTCCTACTACTTCCCTTGGTTTGCATGGTAGTGATAAGCCTTACTGAAGTAGGATTTCACTTTCCTTGTAAAATTATCATTTCTCCATACTCATCTAAGCACTTGATTTCCTTCTCATAGCAATTGACCTTGGTCTTGTGATACAGCCAATACATGCCTAAGAACATGTTGTACACACCCAATGGAAACAAATTTAAATGTGTTATTGCTACTGTGTCCTGAACCTCAAATGCACACGATTTCATCCACTAGCTGATTTTTCTATTTGTCCTATTTGCTAACTAGACCCACCATGGTTCTACATGTGTTTCCTTCGACAACTGGAAACTTTCCATGAGCTCATAACTTATGTAGTTGTAGTTAGAACTAAGGTCAATTAAAATGGAAATAATTTGATTTCACAACTTACCTTCCTACTCAATGATGGTTTCTTGGTGATCTACATGTCGATTATCCATAGTTGCATATATCTTTATCATTCTCTCTACCACATATCCCACTATTCGAGCCTCCTAAGCATTATAAATTTGTGGTCATGTGAATTTTTTATGTGGGAAATCTCTTTTTCAGTGGTTTTCTCCACATGTCCAGTAGTGTAATGATTCTTTAGCCTCAACCCCATGCTTCTCTCTCACAGGATGGTTTGCACAACCTTTATTAGCTAAACCTAACTTTTGTATTAGTTGACATTAAATGTGCCCACCTTCTTTCTTATCTATAATCACCTTTGAATTTTGGCCTTTATTTGGGTTGCTCGTAATAGTGATTCAACTTTTTAATGGCATCATTTAACATTTGAGGCTCATCCATTTCAATTCGGTCTCTGAATGACAAGGGAATCCCACTAATGATCTTTGCACTTTTTTCGTCTCATGTTTCATATACAGTACATATTTTAATAGCTTCAAAAACTTTGTGGTGTATTCTTCATCTATCATTTGTCCCATCTTGAGCTTATAGAATTATTTTACCTTGTTGTTGAAGCTTCGAATTGTTCCCATTTCGACAAACCTTTTTCCCTTTCTTTCATCCATTTTGTGCACATTTTTGCTTCATATGTGCATTATAAGGTAATTCGGGTTATGCTCAACCATAATAAAAGGTATCATTTATTCACAGCTTGTATTCTATAATTTCTTTGTGAAATTGATTGAAACATTACTATGGCTACCGAAAAGTACATATTATTTTTCTAACCAAAGGTTCTACAGCTAAATCCAAGGTGAGTTTGAAGATGAACAAGATACATGGAAAAATGTCAGATGCAAGCATAGGGGTATCCACCTATCAGGCTTACCTGGAAGATCACAGAATTTAAGAATCTAGTTATTCAAACAAAAATTCAAACCAGGTTGCAGAAGCTTGTTCTCATGTAGAATTTCAAGAAATGCAATCTTATCATCAGGCGGGTGTGGAATTAAACGAGCAAGATATAGGATTTGAACTTTTTAATTGATGAGATGTTGATCCAAAATGTTCTCATGATTTTCTCTTCTCGTAGCAAATCATGAGAAAGGATTTCATGTTCTAATTAGACAACCTAGTTATTGATTGAAGAACTAGCTTCTTAGCATTTATCTCTTAGAAGTTGTTAAGTGTAGAAATAATATAAATTTCTTCAATCTGGAAGCAAAGACATCAAGTTTTTGACCCATAATTATTGTTACTCTCTAGAGACTATGTTTACAGTGAATGAGATTACTTTTTTTATGGCATAATTGTGAATGTGTTGGTAATTTAATTCAATTATCTAAGCTCTTATTCCCTCGTGCTCACGAAGAGGGCCCCTGCGGAGTTGTGATATGGTGTAGTTTCTTTTAATTTCATTATTTCTCTAGCATTCATTTCAATTAGAATTTAAAATAGTTAGATATTTCATTCTTTGTTTAATGCTCTGTTTTCAAGCATATTTTACTGATTGTCCTTTTGATTGCAACATGTTGAGTGCTCGCCCTTAAAACAAAAGCACCAAAAGTATTTCTTTCAGAACCTGCTTGCCTAAATTTCTGCTTAGTCTCAGAGTTATCTTGAATTATCATATTAGTTTGAGTTAAGGATGTGCACACTAGTAACCTATAAAGGTTGTTTCATTTCGAGTTTCATTCAGTTCATAATTTGATCATGGTTCTTCTACTTTCATAGTTAGAATCCTTTTGTTCAAGTTCTATAGAATAAGTTTAAATAGACTCATTTTCTTTACAGTTAATTAGAATGGACTTCTTTTAATCTTTCAATAGGCTAGATTTAAATTCCTTCTCAATAGACTAAGATTCAATTTATGTTTAATAGAATAGTCTTTTGTTTTTGTTTAATGGAGTAGACTTTGATTCTTTCTCAATAGCACAGATTTTCATTTCTACTTGATTATAATAACTTTCAATTCTTGTTCATTAAATTAGTTTTGAATTCCTGAACATTAGCATAGTTTTGATTTGAAGTTGATATTATCTTAAATGATCTTATAGAAAGAACATGTGCATATACTTGATGAGAATTAGTCATAGATAGATTAGGATTTCAATTACAAAATATTTTTCTTTAATCAAAAATAAATCTCATAGCATATATAGTGCACATACAATTTACAAGTTCACAAATCCTAGTCGATAATTTAATGAAGTAATTTAATCAACAATTAAATTACCCAACATTTGTTGTCATAAAAGTTGTCTGATAGAAATTTATCCCTGAAGAGGCCTTCAAATTCATTCCAAGTTAACCCCTCTTCAGCTATGCCAGTGACATTCTTCAAATCTTCCCACCATATGTATGCTTTTCCTTTCAGGCACTAGGTGGCTGCCTTAGCTTTCATATTCTTAGAATAATCATGAATTCTAAATAACTTATTCATTCCAAGAAACCAAGCTTCTGAATCTTCAAATTTCTTCATCTCCCCATCAAATATGGGTGCTTTGGCCTTCTTGATTTTGTCTGGCATACAATCCCTTTCTCTCTTTATTTGATGATGATGATGATGATAATAATGATGATGCGTCCCAGTAGCAAAACTAGAAGGTCCACCAAAATGATGTCCATGAGTGTTGGTTATTCTCTCTAGGGTACTGTTGTCACTACGAAAACAACCCTCCAAAATTTTTGCCTATGTCAATTTTGGAGCCTCTAATAATTTTCGTTTCAAGCCCCCTTGAGTTGTCATGTTGTTTGATTTGCTAACTGTGTATTTTTCTCCTAGTGTCGCACCCTCCTAAGTAAATGCTCCCTAAGTGTCATCACTTAACCATTAGAAGCACTTGAGTTAGTTAGTCCATGGTTAGGTGAACTCATGATATTTCTTGACTTATAAACTTGCCTTCTCGCCATGCACACACTCGAAAAACACTCAAAAATCATGAAAATCAAGCAAAATAAGAAAAAAACACTCAGAAAAGCAAAAGCGCACTCCAAGTTGGTGAAGACAAGTGCTCAACTTGAGAACACTCCTTCGGGCCAAAGGAGTTCACCCTCCTTGAGCACACTCCTTCATGTTGAACAAGTGCACCCTCCATGAGCGCACTTATTTATGACAAAGACATGTTCCCTTTCTAGATGCATGCATGTACCATCTTGTTGCATGTAGGTGCACTCCTAGAAAATAGGAGCCCACTTAACTTCTATTAACTAATCCTTTCATGTGACAACAAGTGGCACTCATGCATGAATCATTTTTGCATGTTAAATTCTTTAAATCAACTCATTTAATCATTATTCTTGCATAATCATTCCATCTGAGTTGGGTGCACATTTGGGAATCAAGAGTCTCTTCATCAACCAATATTGCATGTAAGTATTGTCGAAGCTCTTCATTGCATTTCATGATCTCACAGTCATTCCTGTTATCATTTATTTTTTTTCAATTTGATTGTTGGTGTTTATTATCAATATTCATACTGCATGTGTTAATCTGTTTTCACATGTAGAAACTCTTCACATTCTTCAACCTTTTCATATTCTACGGTGAATGTGATAATAGCTATAAAGCCTTGCAGATATTTATTTTCCTCATATTACTATAAAATCCTATTATTCAAACTTTCTTCTAAACTTCCAACAAGTAGATCGCACTTCTTGAGCTCGAAACCCAATCAGCCTAGAAAAATGCACCCTTATTGATCATTTTTTCCTCTTGAGTGCACTTCTTCAACACGAAGAAATGTGCCCTCCCATGAGTGCACGAGCGTGTCACGAAGACAAAAAGCATCTTCCTGCAATCCTCTTGCATGCACAAGTGTGCCCTACTTTTCCTGGAGCACATGGGCACATTGTGAAGGTCAAAAGATTTGTTAACCCATTCATTCATCCATTCAAATTGACATGATGCGCCATCCTTGTCTCCTTGAGTGCATGAGTTCATAGGGAAGACCTAAAGGCCCATCAATCCATCCCTTCGACCCTTCGGACTACTCCATTGTGCCCTTTATGACTTTCCCCCTTACTTGAGTGTATGAGCGCACTACAAAGCCCTAAATGACCTTGTATATTCCTTCATGCTTTGAAAGTGTGCCCTCCTAGTTTGCATGCCCATTTTCTCGTGCATGCAATTTATTTTGTGTTTTCGTTCATATTTTTTCCATGTTTTATCGTCTGTGATGGCTCTTCTTATTTTGTTTACAAGTATTTCTACATAAGTAGGTTATTTTAAGCTAATATTGTCACTATGAGTGTGTTTTCCCAAACAGGTGTTCATGCTACAAGTATTTTCACCCTAACGTCATTTGTTGGATCCATGCCACCTCGCTAAGTGGCCTCCAAAGAACTTTTAGAAGCAAGCGTTGATGATCCTGTAGAAGTTACAAATCCAAACATCCCCATATGTAGAAATTTAATGTGTAAATTCAAAACTACTCATGAAATTTACTAGATCATAAGACTTGAAGCTACTCTACTCATTTGCGGAAAGAAAAACACAATCGAGAACACAAATCATTAATATGCATCAAGATTCAACACACATACACAAATATTTATCTATGGGAAAGAAACTTCTCAAAACCCCTTACTATATGTATTGCATTAATCAAATAATAGAGAAGAAATACAATGCTTTCTCAAGCCTTAGCAACCTTTGCACTAGTATAATATATCTCATTGCCTCACATACAGACTCAAGCCAATACTTAACCAATTTCTTAGCCTGCCAAGCTCTTATTTTCTTACATTGATCCCTTTGGAATTACGCCCCTATTAATTAGGAAATTCACCAATTTGGATTGTGCAATTCCTTTAGGCCATTCTTTGACTATGTGCACCACCTGTACAACCTGGACTAGTTTACAACTGATAGTACACTGCCCTTGAACTCCAACCTCAACTGGGTAACATGAATTATTTGCATACATCAGTTAATTTAGGTTGATTGATCAATTTAATTGGATGATCACTCAGTGTGAAAAGAGTCACACACCTTTGACAGAACCTCCACTAGTTCTACTAAGAGTGAGAACTAGTTACACTGACAATAACTCAAATTAATTGAAATAGATTGCTACATATTAGTAATCAATCATGTAGAACTTAACTCAAGTATCTCCAACTCGAATTTACTGAGTTGGCTGAGTGAAAATACCCATGTAAACTCAGTTAACTACCTCCAAGTATTTTAATGAAATTCAAATTCAAATTTTCTCCTAATTTAATCAAAGGAAAAATTAAATTAGGATTTTCTTGATGCATTTTCAACACTCCCTCTCAGCAAGAAAGGGATTATCAGACACCCCAATCCTGCTCATATGGAACTTCAATTTTTTATCTAGATTTAAACAGGAATGCAACAAATTACAGAGATAACCATAAACACAGAGATGCAACAAAAATAATACTTCATTTCATTAATGTAAAATATTGAAATATGCTTACAAACAACAATGGAAATAAACCAACTAGGACGATGATAGCTTACCTCTGAGAAGAGATGTGTTGGCTACATGCCTCTCCACTGTGTTAAAATGAGGCTTAAAGGCCTATTTATTGTTAAGAAACAATGGAAAACCCTAAACATCCAAAAACCTAACCCTAGAAGATGAAATGCCAAATTGTGGGCCCCATTTGGGTAAATGTGTACATCAACTTCCCAGGGTCGTAACTTTGGCATACGATCTTTGTTTGATGCGCACAATATCTCGTTAGAAAGATCTATCCGAGAACTAAAACTTTGGGAAGAGAAACACTAGTCCATGGACCCATGTTGCTCCCATTTTTCCTAAAAAATGTTATTTAGGGCCTCAAAAAGGCTTTGAAAGTTCAAGACCTAAAAAACTACTAAAAATAGTAAACTGTGCTACAATTAAGGAAATTGAAAAGTTGAAAGAAACAATGGTGGGGGTCCAAGTGGACTTGGAAGGTGGCCACCAATATCCACCTGGATCATTCCTCCCCCCCTTAGGAAGCAATGGTCCCCATTGCGTTGAGTTCCTCCATGAGATGAGGAAACTTCTACTGAACTTGGTCCCTAGTGAGCCACTTGCCCTGGTGAAGGAATTGGCCTGCTTTGACAACTCGATATAGTTGGATATGCTGTTGGAAAGTGCGTTTGATCTATGTGTCCATGATTTGATCAGTTGCAGCTTATTCCATGCAATCTGGATTTAACTATGTGGGTGTGAGTTGTTCTGCAATGTCGGATGTGTCTAGTAAGGGTGGAAAGTATGGCCGAAGGTGGTCCACATTGACCACTGGGTGCAAGCCATGGAATGGGGGAATTTTTAGCTCACATGCGTTGTCTCCCATGGCCTTGGTCATGGTGTAAGGACCATATCGGAGTGGTTTGAGTTTCCAATAGGCTTCGGTAAGGCGTTCTTTTTGCAAATGCAACCAGACTTTATCGCCCACCTGAAACTTATGTGGCACCCGATGTTGATCATGTCACTGCTTGTACTTAGCATTTTATATCTCCAGAATGTCATGGACATACTGGCGAATATGTTGGATGTGCTCAATGAAGTTCTTTGCCTTATTTGTTTCGGACTAGACATGAGCCAAATCTGCATGAGTAGCGACAAATGGCATGGCCACATCAATGGGACATAGTGGTTGGAATCCCAAGCCCACCTGAAAAGGGTTGTGGCCAATCGAGTTGTGGAGAGCCCGGTTGTAGATGTGCTAAAAATAGGGGAGGTTCTTGTCCCATGTGCGTGGATGCTTGTTGACAACCTCTATCTAACCATCAGTTTGAGGATGGAAGGCTATGGACTTAGTGAGTTTGGTGTCCAGCATCGACCAGAGACTGGACCAAAATGTACTAAGGAACCTTCTGTCCCGACCTGAGATGATAGACTATGGGATCCCAAAGTGTACCCACACTCATTCAAAGAAGAGTTTAGTAGTGGCTTCTGTTGTGATATTCTTCTTGCAGGCTGCCATAATGGCCATCTTTGAGAACCTATCAACGACCACAAAAACATAGTCATTTCCATTCTTAGTGGACAGAAGGCCTAACATGTAATCCATGGAGATGGGTTCCCAAGGTCAACTAGGGTTAGGTGGAGGGGTATAGAGGCCCTACTTCTTGATGGTCGGTTTGGCAATGGAACAGGAAGTGCATGATCTGTTGTACTTCCCAACATCTTGTCAAAGATTTCACCAATAGAAATACTTCTGCATTACTGCCACCATTTTCTCGACCCCGAAATGCCCAGCAGCCCAACTGTAGTGTGTTTCCCAAGTCATCTTGACACACTCGCTTGAAGGAACACACAGGTGACCCAAGTGGCATAACAGGGCATCCTGGAGGTGAAAATCTAGAACATGTTGACCCTCCAAGAGTGTCTGGTATGTGTGGCCGAATTCGGGGTTGCCTCTGTAAAGAAGTGGCCAATCAAAAGTCTCATTCCCACAAGAGTTGAGCATGGTGGTTAATGCCATGATCAGTGATCGACTGAGGCAATCTGCAACATTATTGGTGTTTCCCTTCTTATACTTGATATTCAAATGGAATTGTTGCAGGTATGTGGACCACTTCTGGTGGCGATCATTCTGCAATTTCCCTTGGGTCTGTATGAGCTGCAAGGGTCAGTGGTCTATGTGGATGACCATTTCCTTCCACAAAATGTAATGCTTCAATTGTCAATAGGCCTGCACAATGGAATACATCTCTTTATCAGAAGTGGGATACTTCTAGACTGTGTTTGAAAGTGTCTTACTGTGATATGCCACTAGATGCCCGTGTTGAGTAAGGACTACCCCAATAGCATAGTCAGAGGCATCTGTCTCGACCTCAAATGGTTGTTGCAAGTCTGGTAATGCGAGCACTGGTGCCGTGCAGAGTTGATCTTTTAACTCTGTGAATGCCTTCTGTTGAGATTCAAACGAAAATAAATTTTCTTTCGCTCCTCCCTTGGTGACTTGACTCAAGGGCCAAGTGATATGAGAAAATCCCAACATGAACCTGCAGTAGAAGTTTGCAAGACCTAGAAAGGTGCAGAGCTCTGTCAGAGTGGTTGGAGATGGCTAATCCCGAATGACTTGGATCTCGGCTGGATCCACATGCACCCCTTGTTCATCAATAATGTATCCCATATACTGAACCTAGGTCATGCCAAAAGTGCATTTCTCTAAATTGGCACATAACTTGTGTTGTCGTAGTGTTTGGATAACTAGTTGGATGTGGTGGAGGTACTCTTCCCAATTCTGGCTGAAGATCAAGATGTCATCCAAGTATACCACTACAAATGAGTTGGTGAATGGCCGCAAGATGTCATCCATTAGCCTCATGAAGGTTTCAGGAGAATTCGTCAATCCGAAAGGCATAACCAACCATTCAAAAAGACCCTCCTTGGCTTTGAAGGCAGTCTTCCACACATCAGAGGGTTCGATTGGTACCTCGTGATATCCTAACTTCAAATTGATCTTGCTGAAATATTTCCCCCCTTCAGTTGGTTCATGAGTTCATGAATCTGTGGGATTGGGTACCTATTATGGATAGTGATCTTGTTCAGCACCCGATAGTCAATACAGAGTCTCCAAATCCCATCCTTCTTCTGTAACAACACGATCGGGCTCCCATAGGGTGATGAACTTGGGCGGATATGACCTTTCCGTGGCAGTTCCTGAATCTACCTCTTGATTTCATCATTCTCCATAATGGAGCACCGATAGATTGGTCCATTGGGTAAAGGCACACCTAGGGTCAGATCGATGGAGTGCTTGACCTAACAGTGTAGAGGAACCCTTGCGGGGGAGGTGAACATGTCCTCATACTCCTCCACGACTTTGTCCATCTATGGTTATCGTGCGAAGGAGCCCTCTCTAGAGGTCGTGGCCATCGTCTTCTTCTTTCCTTGAGGGCGTATCATCAGGAAAAAAATTCACGGTTTCATAAATGAGCTTACTACATTGTTTTGTAGTAACCAAAGAGATGGTGGTAGGTGGTGCTACCTCCATTATCCTATACAACTTATTTCCCAAAGTAACAATAATATCACAGGGCCTTGATTCATACACAGCATGTCACTTCCACAAGTATGGTTGTCCTAATAATACATCACAAACTTCAAGGGGAGCAATGTCACGCAATACCTCACCTGTGAAGGGCTTGATGTTGTATGGAAGGTGACATTGTTGGCTCACACAAAGATCCTATCCTTGGTGAAGCCACATGATGGTGTACAGTTGTGGATGTGTTGTGGTCAGTAAGCCCAGCCGCTTCATGACCTCTTCCAAAATGAGTTTCTTTTGGCTCCTGCAGTTGACAACGAATTATAGCGGGGAGCCCTTTACCCACATCTAAGAGTGGAAGAGATGCTCCTCCTCCTCTGAATCTTCAAGTTCCTCCTTCAGGAGCTTCTTCGTGTCAATGGTGGCATTGGGCTCCGCATTAATAATATGCTTCCCTTTGTCATTCCCCTTGTTAGGTTCTAACTCAGAGTCGGAACATGCATCTGATTCTTAAACTTTTAGCTCGACTACCAGTGACTGCTTGGCTCGACACTCACTTCTGTTGTGAGTGGAGATCTTATGGAACTCACACCACTTTCCTGTGTCCTTTTTCAGCTTCACGGTGTCATTCTTTGCTTGCATCTTTGGCGGGTTGTCTTGGGCTGCCTCGCCTTGGCTTTTTCCTTTATTTTGCAGTTTGGGGGCACCTTTCCCTTGCTTCAGATTCGCAAATCCAAAGTGTGGAGCGATAAAAAGGGTCTTTTTAACACCTAATTACCTCACATTAATTGTCAACCCAGGGACGACTTTTTATTTCAAGAGTGTACTCATTCTGAGGCAGTTATTTACTCAAGAGTAATGTTTTGCAGTATAGTGCTTAAAATACAAAAGTAAATGAATTCTGAGCCATTACTTCAAAAGGATAAAATCACACAAGGCAGCTTATCAGTCAAGGGTGCGGAAGCGATAACCCATCCCTCTAGAAACTGATGGAAAGGAAATTAGAGCATGGACCATAGGTCTCGGAGCTAGGCAGCGACTGCTGAGGCTCACTACAACCTTAGACCTTCTCTCACACCAAAACAGCGAATGCAAGTAAATGGAACGGCAGCAAGTAAAATGGAACAACAAATAGGAAATGGAATAGCAAGTCTAAAATGGAACGGCCGTAAATGGAACAACAAACTAGAATTAAAGGAATCTGAACAGCAAACTTTAATTAATAGAAATGAACAACAGCAAAGCCAAATTAATAGCAATCTTTACTCTAATAATAAATCGAATAGCACTAGGAAATAGAACAGCATTGATCAATGATGGAGTATGAAACAATGCTGGAAAGTCAAATATAAATACACACGGCACACCTTAATAGTAATCTCATATGGTAATCCAATTATCAGTCTTAGTTATAAAGAATACGACTGTATTTTGTAATGGAACAGCAACATCAATAGATTCAACAATCGCCAAGAAATATAATCTCTAAGATGAATTCAGGAATACCAATTTATGAAGGTCACAACACGGTTACGATGTAATTGAACATCAATAATATTCTGTAAGGATCAGCAACGTTATATCAATGATTAAAAGAACAGCATTGCGTTACCAAATCAAGATGAATCAATACTACATTCCTGTCATAGAGAATGATATTGATCAGTTGGACATAAATCAAATATAACAGAACCGTGATGTAAAATAACAAAACATACCAGATTACTGAATAAAGCTTGATAAGCAAACCATGCATGAACTAAAGATATAATATACAAAAGCAGCACAATCCACCAGTGGTTGGGCCCTTAGCCGCCAGCGGATGCTGCTGGACTACTTCAGATGAGAAGAATGAGCAGCAACTCCCAAATCATATATTAATCATCAAATTGTGCAATTATTACAACAGCAAAAGCTTGAGAATTACAATGGCAATGCAACAATCCCTATCCTATCATGAATAATCCATCATCATTCTTGAATCTCCAATCCTGAATCCTCAATTCTCCATCCCCAAATTCATCCTGAAGTCATCCTGAAGTCATCCCCATCTCTGATCTTTGTTTTCATTTAAATAGAGAGATCAGAGATAAGTTACAATAAAGATAAGTACAACATGATTTGTATTACAAAATTGGTTTGTTTCCAACCAATTGATCAACAAGAAGATATATTTCCATTCATCTCTCAACAAAAGCAAGACGAATTTGGCTTTGCAGCTGAGATTTGGAGGACGGCCGCAACAGCAAATCTGAGAAAATCGTGCTCAAAGAACCCTGTATTTCTCTCAGTACAAGCCAAATTTGGGCAAACCATTCTTCAACTAAATTAATTGGGTCCGTTCTGGACAAAACCCATGTTCCAGATTTTCCAGATTCTTCTTCATTTGCTCAGAATCTCAACCGCAAAACTGTCACTTCTTATTCCAGCGAATTTCTGAGTTGGCAGGTTTAATGGTCAAATCTTCAATCTAGAAATTATCTTGGAGGTTAAAAATGGTGAATAATGTTACAACTAATTTATTGAAACTATCATTAATAAAATCATTCATAATCATCAATTTATTAGAAATAAAGGAGAATAAATAATATTCATCCATAAGATCATAAATCATT